>JARQZK010002206.1:0-145000 GCA_030704885.1 Cynegetis impunctata | reverse complement strand
ATGTAGAACGCTTAAGCTAAAATATTCTTGCATCTTTGTTAGTTGAATATTGCTGAGTATCTGTCTTTATTAGGATAAATTAAAATTTTAATAGGATTTTCTTTTCCACTAATGGCAACATCGTATGCCCGCAATGTATCTTCTATTTTGAATTTATGTGTTATGAGTGGCTGCACGCTAATTCTTCCAGTACTCACTAGTTCAATAGCAGTTGGATAGCTGAAAAACGCGTAGTTATAATAAATCGTTCATTCAATAAGTACGTTTCTTACTCGTTGCAATATCTATATCCTCCTATAACATCAATTTCTTGGAATAAGGCTCCACTCAAAGGAACGGTTTGTTCTAATTTTCCCATGCCTAAAAGAACTGCTGCACCACCTCGTGCTGTTACCTAGAAGTATCAGTTATTATTTTTTTGAAGATTATATAAGATCTTTTTAACTTTCATTCTTCAAGCCAAATATTTCATTTTTAAAAATTGATTTTATTAATGATTAGCGAACAGTCGATAGATTTTATTCAAAAGTATTATTCATCATTTATTATATTAAAATAAATAATACGTCAAAACAGTTCTTGATGACAAAAAATTTAACAATAATTCGACATTATTTGTTCAAATTTAAAAAAATTTCTTTTTATATATAATGATATATTTAAATTTGTATGTGGAAATTTTTTTTATCTTTAACATATTGAATGCTTCTGAAGTTTTTCCAAATTAGAACGTATTAAAATATTTGTATAATATTTGATTAATACTTAAAAAGACATATTGCTTTTATATATAAAATTTCTATATTAAAACAATGGTTAATAATAACAATTTACACATTTATTATAAAAAATAACGCATGACGCACGTTTCGGTGGAACCTCACCTTCTTCAGATGCTAATGATAAACTAACTATGATTCTCTGTTATATCGAAAACAAGAAATGACAAATTATGTAGAAGGGGTAAATACAAAGATGGTTACAAATAATTATTAGAAAAGGACAAACCAATTATGAACTGCTAGTCAGGTAGTTCGGTAATTTTGAAAAGATTGAGAAGGGGGCTCGAAGTATGATCGATTTGGCTATTCAATAGGAGACCGGAATGCTTGTTTTTATTTATCTGTAATGATTCTGAAAAATTAAGTTTAATTCCCTTACTTTCAGTATTTAATATTTTAAAATCGAAATTGAATGTGCAATTTTCTTGGATTAAATGGTTTGCATAATGTGAATCCGACTTCTGAATAACAAAGCTACGTTTGTGTTCTTCTTGAGTAGCAGTTCAGAATTGGTGTTTCCTATTCTAATAATAATATTTGTAACCATCTTTCCATTTACCCCTTCTACACAATTTGTCATCTCTTTATTTCTTGTTTTCGATATAACAGAGAAACATAGTTAGTTTGCCATTAGCATCTGAAGTTCCACCGAAACGTGCATCAATTTACACCAAGTATCGGCCCAATCAATCCAAAATAGAAAATCTCTGTTTTTCGCTGTATAACCAGAAATATTTTCTGATCTTTTCGTTGTATAAATTCTAACTATGCAGTAAGTGTAAATAATATGCTTATTGTTCAGTAAGTTATTGTGGAATGTTTATGTATAAATAATTCTACAAAAAAACGAAAAAGAAAGGAATGTTGATGCAAACATACTCAAAATGAATGACAATAATGTTGTACACTTCCTAAATGAAGATCATCACAAACCTTCAAAACAATCCGTACACACATCTCCGACCCAGAACAATCGAAAGACATTGTAGGAGATTCTCCCAGAGTTTCCTCTATTTTTTTAACGATATCATCTTCAGACATATCCTTCTCAATTTTTAAAATATAATCTGCTCCTAATTGTTTTGCTACTTGTATACGATTTTCCATGAGATCTGAAATAAAATACTGATCTTGAACCGGAAAAAGTATTATTTTATTGACGGATTTTCACTGATACGAAAATCTTTTTTATTAAAAGTTATTTTCAATGACTTATGTATTCATTTTACATTACGTGAATGAAGTTTCTCCCCAAATAAATACAAATTAAATTATTTGGATATCAAGCATCGTACCTTGAGACTACAAAGTAAAATACAATAAATTTATCAAGAAATTAAATACTTCATACTTACAAAAAAGATAATGTTGTTTATACCATCACTTGTGAAATATAGTGTCATTTAGTTGAAAATAACAGAGTTTAAAGTAAAGATGGAAGACATAATTACAACTACAAATGAAAATAAAAAATTTCTAGAAAACTTAACTTCAATAAAAATTCTGATAAACTAGTAACAGAAATACGTCAAAAAAAATATGAAAATTTTAGGATATAAGATTGAAGATAGATAAATTGTATCTTATTCTAGTTATATACTGTTCAATTTGTATTTCTCTATAAACTAATAGAGGAATTGTTTTTTAATTTAATTGATGTAAGATGAGGTTGAGTACCTAATATTATAACTTTTGACGCCCCAAAAGCTTTAGCAGATAATAGGGTGACGAGGCCAATTGGTCCTGCTCCCATAATCAATACCACTGACCCTACATGCACTTTTCCTCTGCGACAGCCGTGAACACCAACTGAAAGGGGTTCTAGGAGGGCACCTTCTTCGTACGACATATTATCAGGTAACCTGAAAAAATGTAATAAATTCTTCAAGAAGATTCCTTCCACATATTTTATATATATTTATATATCTATATATATATATATATATATATATATATATATACACATATATATATATATATATATATATATATATATATATATATATATATATATATATATATATATATATATATATATATTAGCCACGCGTTTCTGCCGCTCAAATTTGTTAATTTAAAAAATGGCGGATGCGCATTTTAGAATATAGATTTTTACAGAAACTACTCAGCAGATTTTCATAATTCTTTCATATAGAAACTTTTTTAGTGTTTAGTGATTAATCTAACGTTTTGAGAGATAAAAATATATATATAGATATATAGATTTTTTTGGCTGCATTCTGTGATTCTCGTTTAAATATAGACTAATAATATTAAATAGTTAATTGAATGTTCTCGATTATAAGATTATTTATACTCATTTGAAAAATATCTCGTTAGCAAAACCACGAACTCATTGAAGGCATCAGCAAGTGGAGTATAGACGATATTTCATTAAGATATTTGCATAGTAAAATATAAAGATTATTCTATAAATTTTTATGGATCACAACTTTTGCTGATATCACTGTTAAAAAACGTCAAACATTTCTCTTGATTAACAAATAGTCGACATCAACGTTTTCGTTGTTAGAAGTAATTAACGCAAACAGAGAGGGTTTCTGAAACGAACCGCAAATATATGAAACGCTCTACCCTCAGAAATGTTTCAGACAGTGGCGGATCCACGGGGGGTCATCAGGACCGGAGCCCCCAGGGAACCCGATTGGACATTTTGTGGACTCCCCCCTCGTCGAGATCCAAGATCCGCCACTGGTTTCAGATTTGCAACGGCTATATAAATCTAGTATAAACCATATTTTATTGAATTCACCTCGGGGCGCTTACGCTTTAGAAGTGTTATAAGTTTTCATTTTTCCCAGAGTTAAGGGGCATCGATTGATTACGTGAGAGTATTTTTGCGATTTTTCGCTACCCCCACCTTCCTTGGTGAGATGTGAGATTTTGCTCGACCCCCTCCCCCCTCCTCGAATCTCACGTGAGATTTTTCAAAATGCGTCTTTGTTATGTAAATGAGTTAAACTGTGCATACCTAATTAAACCGCGATGATTATTATTATATATGATTTAGCCATATTTTAGTGGAGAAAAAACATTTTTTACTTAATTAACCCAGTTTGCTCGCAATTTTTTACTGTTTCTTGAAAAAAAAAAATACGTGATATTTGTCGAGACCACCTCCTCCCCCACGTGAGATTGAGTGAGATTTCGCTCGACCCCCTCCCCCCCCTAAACACCACACCTAATTAATGGATGTCCCCTTACTCATAGATTTGAAAAATACATGAGACTCACTTATGACAAAAATTTGCTGAGTGACAATAATATCTGGTGAGATTGCCATCAACAGGTGGTGTAGCACAAAATTTCATTGTTGTACAGAGATTATACCTTCCTTCTTTGCAAAACCTGCATGAACCACATGCTATGCCTGGCTCGATAGCTACTCTGTCTCCTGTAAACAAATTTATTATAATAATCTGATGAAGACAGTGTTGTCGAAACAATTGTCATTTATAGTCGGGGAGCCAAGCTGGGATTTTGTGATTTACTCAACAGAATAACATATTGGGGGAAACCTTGCAACCTGTTAAGTATCCCCACCATACATGCCCCCTCAATATGGGGGCGTTCAGATTAGTAAAAAAATCGATCGTTCGAAAAACTCGACATGCAGAAGAGTATGCATTTCACTAATCTGACGATTTGCACGTGGCATAAGGAAATAGGAGACTCACAAAGTTGAAAAAATAAAACGTCACCTTGACATTCTCGAGCACGGTAAAATTTTTATTTTGAAGGATATGTCACGATTTTTTTTTTGTATTTTCGAATATCGGCGATGAGTTTTGTTCTCGTACAGTCACCCCCACCATGCAAACCGGCAGAGTAACTAACCTTCGTTATCAGAGACGATGTGGGGTGTATAAACTATTAATATCTGACGAGCTCGAGTATTTCTATATAACGATTCTTTTTACATTTTTGAAAATCTGCAAACGTTTTACCCCCCTGTGAAATGGCATAAATCATATGCCTTTTTTTTTTCGTTATAGCATCTAATCTTCACAATACAAAAAAACCCCACGACGCTCGAGTAAATCCCCATTTAGCATCTCGGGCTCCCCTACCTTTACTATGAATAAAGTGGAAATTAAGTTTTAATAAACGTATTCTTATTTTTTTCTAATTATTTTTATCAGCTTTATGTAGCAGACAAAATAGCAGGCACTGTCCTTCTCTTATAACTTCTTGATACGGAAACGTGTCGTATTTGAAATCAACACATTTCACAGAATCACAAGCATCTTTTTGAGAAAATTCAACAGTTGATTGAATGAAGAATGATATTTAAATCGTTGCTATCGCTAGAAATTTGAGAAAACAAACATCTTTCAAAGGAGAATGTTAAAACATTCGACGTCGGCGCCACAAACGATGAAAACACCAGACAGACTTTTTCGTTCTGCCACGAGCTCATCAGTACACTTCTGATGAGCCCGTATAATTGATTCAGGATTTTGGACCTTCGGGATGGACCTAATTGCAGAGATGGGCTGGAAAAATTGACGTTTGGCAGACTCCGTTAAAAAATACGAGTGTTCAAAGCTCGTACTGGCGAAATTCGCATCAAAAAACGACTGTGTAACACTTTCAACTATTTCTATTTATCAGAGCAAAATTCTATTTTTGTATATTCAATAAGATTGAGTTAACATTACCTATTTTTAAATGTGTTACGTTCTTTCCTAATTCCACCACTTGTCCAGATGCTTCATGTCCTGAAAACGATAATGGATGAAATATTTTCTAGAAATATATCTAAGAAGAAATTAATGGTGATGATATTTTAAAAACTTTTCAAAATACTGATATACACTTCTTTAACGTTCTGTCCTTGACTTTTATGGAAATGTTATGAAATATGTAGTGTTACACAGTGGCGGATTTCTGAATAGGCTAGCTAGGCTGTAGCCTACGGCGGCTAATTTTTGTAAACGAAAAATTTTAAAAATATTCAAATTTTTTAAAAACAGAAATTTTTATGTGGAGGTGAGAGTCGTCCGCCACTATAAACAGAGTATCCAGATTAAATCAATCAAATTTACAAAATTTCTTATCTCTCTACTCGAAATATAGCGGCGGCGTGCTCTACAGTTGTTTCATTAATAAACAAATACTACTTTCTACGTGTGCAATTTAAATTAAAAAGTTATTGATGTAGAATCATTAAACTGTCCTCTGAGATTGAATTCTCGCACATCACTTGGTGAAACATCATAAAGAATAAAGTATAAACTTTAAAATAAAACACACTTGGCTTATGTTTCACTATATAAAAATATTTAGATACTGTATTTAGCAGTAAAGGATAGTCGACATGTTTCGAGTTATGAACTCATTATCAAGACTATACAGGAGAGTATTACATCTCATTTTATAAAACAGACAAAAGCAAAGGTGATACCTGAAAATCAATTTGTTCGTTTACAAGGGGTAATTTACTATTATGGGCGAAACTGGAATTTCAAGAATTTCAAACACAGCGACAGTAACCAACACATTAAAATAAAACTCAGCGCTTTTCATTCGTTCATATTTTGGTTGTTCACTATTCCATTATCGGAAACAAATTTTCAAAAAAGTTAATACAATTAAACTATAAGCCACCAATAACGGTTACAATGAAAGTCTTATCAATGAGCTCATTAGGAAAAAACGAATAAAGAATCTGTTGCATTCTATATAAGTACCCCACGCAAACTATTAATGAAGAACCAAAAATACTTCCCAATAAATTATGTGCCGAATTTGAGTAGCAAAATTTGTAATAGATAATCGAAAAATAACTTTAAAACAATTCGTACAAATAAAAGAAACTTGAAGTCATTCTTGGTAAATAATAAAGAAAAATCTAACATCGGAGAAAACAGTGGTGTTTACAAAATATTTTGCGACGAATGTCCTGCTTTCTATATTGGACAAACAGGAAGGAATATAAACATTCGTGTTGTGAAGAACATAAAACGTCAATTTTATAAAATAAAAATACCACTGGCTTCTCCGAACATTGTATAAAATTTAATCATTTCCTGGATTTCAACAAACCCCAATTGTTACATTCAGGCAACAAAGAAAAGCGCCTTGACCTTCTTGAAATTCTCGAAATAAGTTCCGCCCATAATAGTAAATTACCCCTTGTAAACTAACAAATTGATTTTCAGGTATCACCTTTGCTTTTGTCTGTTTTATAAAATAAGATGTAATACTCTCCTGTAGTCAGTCTTGATAATGAGTTCATAACTCGAAACATGTCGACTATTCTTTACTGCTAAATACAGTATCTAAATATTTTTTTATATAGTGTGGCATAAGCCAAGTGTGTTTTATTTTAAAGTTTATAGAGTTTATACTTTAAACTGTCCTCGTTTAAGTTCTCTACAAAATAACGAATATTTTCATTGCAATCAACATTCGTTCAATTCACTACGTTGTTCGAAAAACAACGTAATCAAATTAGGAATGTGGTATTTCAACGAATATTTAAGAAAGCCCCTGTGAATAGCACTTTACACACCGCACTTCTCTCCACCAAAAACCAGTTCCCCCCCGTAGCAATCCAGTCTTCAAAACATATAAAATAGAGCGCTAAGCCGCTTACGCTACAATGTCAGTACACCGAATACATTGAAAAAATGGTTGACATAATAACCAACGAGTTTATCCGCTCCTCGACTTTCGAGGAGCAACTTGATTTCATTAAAGATGAAATTGCTAATGCAGTGAAGAACTAGAGATGTCTGAACACAAAAGTGGTCAAAATGATGCAGCAACATCAGCAGCGCGAGCAATTTTCCTCCCCAGCCAAATTCCAATGGATTTGACAACGTCTCAAAGACCATCAGAAGAAGGTTGTGAAATCAATGAACCGATTATGAATTTAATATTATTTAAAATGAATTAAAACATATTTACGCTGAACGATGTCCGATAGCAGATTAAGCAATTTAGCAGTTGAATCTGATATTGCAAATTCGATTTCACTTGATGATATAATTAAAATAAATTTTTGTAATCAATAAATTCAGAAAAAAATTTATAAAATATGTTATATTATTTAAGTTTTATATTTTGTTGAAATGAAGTTTTTATTGCATTTTATTTGATTCTAATAAACGTTTGCATTATTTTCGTATTTTTTATTTCATCAATTATTTTTGCCAGATGTGCACGATTTTTTTCGGTCGCATTTGATAATTTTTTTAATATAATAGACGGCAATATAAATTAGCCTATAGGCGGCTAATTTGTAAATCCGCCACTGGTGTTACAAATCAAATTTTCATCAATAATTACGTACTGAAGATGACTATAATTAATTTAGAACATTGTCTTTATATTTACCCATTAGCATAGGTTTCTTAACTTCGGCATAACGTAATTTTCCATATCTGTAATAGTGCACATCTGATCCACAAATTCCAACAACCTCTATTTTAACTAAAACCTCTGCAAAAAAAATTCATGGTAATTATAAATAATTCTGTAAATGAAAAAAATTTTTGGTTTAGTTATCTGTTACATCCAACTAAACTTATTGAATGCATCGAGGTTGAAAAGTAATGGATAATTTTTTTTTATTGACTTTTATTAATATTGTATGCCCTACCATGATCTTTTGGTATTTGGATCGGTTTTTGCTCCTGAAAGAAAAATGATAACATTACAAAGCTTCTCAAATATAAACTCTAAATAAAAAGTTATTCACTAACATTGTTATTACGAAATCATATAGGTCTTTTGGCAATTATTTAGAAACTATTATGAACAAAATCATAAAGTTTACATCTCTCAAATCAATACAATTAACCCTTCGAAATTTTATACAATGTTTCATGTCGTACAGTTTGTAACTGCAACCAATTTATGTTTCTCAAAAATGAATGACCCATACAATCAAAACTTATAAATTAATTTCATTTTAAATGTGTTATTTTTTCATGAAGTGAAGAATTTTTCAGTATATATATATATATATATATATATATATATATATAAATATATATATATATATATAAATATTTATATAATAATATATATATATATAATATATATATATATATATATATATATATATATATATATATATATATATATATATATATATATATATATATATATATATATATATATATATACATATATATATATATATATATATATATATATATATATATATACATATATATTTATATATATATATATATATATATATATATATATATATATATATATATATATATATATATATATATATATATATATATATATATATATAGTACCCTTACGTCCATTTCTTTAGGGGCCGATATAGCCCCACTTTATAACATTCATCCTAATAGTTTATTTAAATTTAAGATAACCTATTAACTATAATTTTATTACCTCAACTCATACATGACTCATCTTTCTATTATAAAAGGAATTCACTGAAGAGATAATAAACCCTTATTTCAACAAATTAAATTGAAGAAATAAACAACATCCAGCAAAATCTCATCGAAAAAATTGCAGCTCATATCAATATGAATACCAAATAAGAATGTAGCTAAATTAGCTCAAAACAGGACCGGATTTCCTAATATTTTCAGCTAGTTAATTTAGCTCAATATAATATGAGTATAGGAGACTTAAAAAAAACTGTACTTAATGATTAATAATCATCGTATTAAGTACAGATGATATATTGAATTTTCACTAATTTTACTAAATAATCGTATGACTTGTTACCATCGTTAAATTTTTGAGTTACTCTTTGTACTTAGTTGAATTAGTAAACATTAAATATATTTTTGCATTTAATTCGATCATTTCTTTTAAATTCTGATTTTTTAATCAGTAGGTTCATAAATTAGAAAAAATCAGTAATACAAAAAATACAATTTTGTTTTTGAAAATTTACCCTACATTTATAGGAACATCCGTTTGGATTTGCAAAGGTTTTTTCAAAATTAATATAATGAATTTCTGAGTGATTTTATATTCATGATGAACTGAATATAAGTATAGACAAAAAGGCCTCGATAGTCCAGCGGTAGAGTTTATAGTTTGCATATCGAAGTCGTGGGTTCGAGACTCACCTTATCTTAGGTGTTGGAAAATGAGATTAATTTGTTGAAAAATTTGTATATGTTGGGTTATGACATAGATTGAAGTCCATTGGCAGTTCCTAACCGGAAATGAACTGTAGATCCTTTGTGAGATGAGAAAAAAAATGGGAATAGGTAGAACAATTTGAAATCTGAAGCACAGGTTATTATATCATTAATTAGGAATAAACATTTTTCAACTTTACCTATACCTACTTATTCGAAATATGTAGATATTATGTTTTTCAGTGAATAGTGATGTTAATTATATATTTTTTTATTTTATTTCAGAAAAGTTTCGTTTCTTCATACCTCTTATCGGTTATTTAATTTTCAGAAAAAGCTACGAACTGTATTTCTTTATAATTGAGAATCTGAGATATTTACATAGTTAGGTACTGAATGTTTTGCTGAAAGAATTTATTTTTTATTTATGTTTAGATACGTGTAGTATTCAAAGCATAAAAACATCAGCAGCTAAATCAGTAAATTTTTTTTAAATATTCCTTTATAATACATAATATAGCACAGGATCAATTTTCAGCCAATAATATGACTCCTCAATTATATATGAAATTTCTATTATTTTCCCACATTCTAAAATATTATAAATAAGAATAATTACTGTATAAATAATTTTTATTGCCAGAGAAATTGAAATAAGTGATTCCAATTATTCATGTAAATCATGATCTCCATGGCATAATTTACTTAATTTGTCATATACACAACTTTCTCAGACTTCTGTATCATGATCTTTGACTCTTGCAAGACAAATTAAAGTATAATAAAAGGAGAATTGATTAACTATTATGCAACATTGTAATAAAAATGTTGTAACTGTCAATTATTTTTCCAATTTATTAAAATAATTGAAAACATCGATTACTTATAAAATCTATCCAAATAACTTTTATATAATATATATATATATATATATATATATATATGTATATATAATATATATATACCTATATATTTATAATATATATATATATATATGTATATATATATATATATATATATATATATATATATATATTATATATATATATATATATATATATATATATATATATATATCTATATATATATAGATATATATATATATATATATATTATATATATATAATATATATTATATATATATATATATATATATATATATATATATATATATATATATATATATATTTTTTTTTTTGAAGCAATTGAAAATTGCTAGCAGATAAATCTTTCAAAAAAATTATTACAATACCACCTAAGCGCTTTTTATTCATGGAACTCGTTTTTTTCAAATTCCTTTTACTCGAAATAATTTGTCATGTGGCCTTACCAGTCTCAGATCTTCAATTCCATACAATACTGCACTGAGATTATCCTTTGCCATCAAAAAGATTTGATGATATTAACTACCCGTTTGATTAGCTGAAAGATTCGCCTAAAATCACTGTTTATTTGAATATTCAAAGAGTTATCTCTTTATATAGGCATTACTCATACACGTTTTCCATGATAATGGTTGGAATAATCAATATATTTGCTGGAAACTTATCTCAATTTCGTTATAATTAAACATACATGAAAGCACGAAGTGTCTCAAAATTCGAAGATAATTTGAATTTCATTGATAAACTGAATTTTTGCTCGTGATATTTTCAATGATGCCGAAATTCGTGTAAACGGATATTGAACTCATACCATAAATTGTAACGATATGTTTATCTTAAGCTTATCCAGCTTTTCATTATTCTTTTTTGCGTCAGTCTATTATATCTGCACCAGCTGGTGTCAGTTTTCGAAAACTAACTGACAATTCATTGAAATAATTTAAATATTTTAAAAACTTTACTTAAAGTGGACATTTCTTTAAATCTCTAAATAAATTTCATATTACTTCGTCAAATATAAAGCACAGTAATTAACCAATTTAATATTTAACAGTATCAAATTCTCTGTAAAGCTATTTAGACCTGACGAAGTAAATACAATTCGTATGTGATTTGTATTTAATATACGTTCCTCAGATGAGAAGGGAATTACTGACCCTAGAAATAACTTGTTTCTAGTATAAGTCTTATATACCTAATAATTAATGTGTTTCGTATATAATTTTGATATAAAATAAAAACCATTTCAAAAACAATTGAAAACTTTTTTCTTTTTATTTTCAACAAGATGGTAGGCAGCCGGGTAAAAATGAATGTCGATTTGTTTGCTTGTTATCCGTATAACAATCTTTCTCCACGATCATCACAGAATCAGGGCCGGCCTAAGACGAAAATTGCAAGTGTGCTAGACTCAAATTTTATGCCCCTGCCGGGGGGTCCGGAGGGTATGAAATTTTTTGAAATTTAATGACCTAAAACACAGTTTTTGTTCACTTTTTGCATATATATATTTTATATATATATATATATATATATATATATATATATATATATATATATATATATATATATATATATATATATATATATATATATATATATATATATATATGTATATATATAAATATATATATATATAAATATATATATATATATATATATATATATGAAATTGAATTTTTGGCGCCAAGCATCATATAAAGTCATGAAACTATCTTGGTCCCAGGTCGAACTCTGCTAATTGCACCCATTTGAATAAGCAGGATTGCAAACTGAAAAGCTGCTAATAATCAAACAAGAACTGCACACTACACACTAGTGTAAATAAGAGAATATACCCGAAAAATTTGTGAATGAGAATGTGAGAAGAAATTTGGAAAAAGTTTAGGTAGGTACCATAATTTTCAGAGACGTAAAAATTGAATTATAGAAACAAATGAAGTACAAAAAACAAAGAGGACTGTTTATTAGAATAATTGTAGAACATGATGGAAAAAATTCCAAAACTAAAACAAAAACCATATTGAATGTTAATGAAATATAAAGATAAGGAGAATAATGTGAAGAAAAACTAATTATTCAATCGACACATAAAAAAATTGAATAAAGTTAAATAAAATTAATTATCCAAAAAATGGAGACGAGCTTGTTCAATACTTTCATATTACTATGTAACTCATATCTTTAATATTGGAAATGTAATATGAAATTACCACTTACTTCATAAATGAGCGATGGATGAATGCTTTCATATATGGTGTGTACGTTTCATAGAAACGAAAAAAAAACTCTATCACAGCGAGCTGCATTAGAATAGCAGGTTTTCATAACGTATCCAGTTTGAATAATATATTTCCAAATTGGAAAAAATGCGCTTTCTAATGTGTGAACAATATTTATTTCCTCCCCGGGGGATCAACCCCCCAACCAATTCGTACCAAAACCAATCACATACAAGGTATACGAAACTACGTACTCTATTGCTATAAAATTGCGCCCTTTATCGTGTGAACATGATTGATTTCCTCCTCCGGGGGGTCAACCCTCCAACCAATTTATATCGAAATAAATAGCATTTGAGATATCGTACGAAACTACCTACCTACAAAGTTTCAACCCTATGGTACCAAAATTGCGTCTTCTATCGTGTAAACAAGATTTATTTCCCTGGAGGGTCAACCCCACAACCAATTCGCATTGAAACCTATTCCATTCAATATATCATACGAAAACTACCTACCCATAAGCTTTCAATCCTATTGCTCCAAAATTACGCCCTTTATCATGTAAACAAGATTTATTTCTTCCCCCAGGGGGTCAACCCCAAAACCAATTCGAACCAAAACCTATCTCGTTCAAGATATCATACAAAACTACCTAGATACAAACTTTCAATTCTATTGCTACAAAATTGCGACCTTTATCATGTAAATAAGATTTATTTTCCCCCCAGGGGGGTTAACCCCCAACCAATTCGAACTAAAAACAATCTCATTCAAGATATCGTACGAAACTATTAAATTACAAATATTCAACCCTATTGCTTTGAAATTGCGCTCGTTATCGTATAAACAAGATTCATTTCTCCCCCAGGGGGTCAACTCCCCAATCAATTCGAACCACAAACAATCACATCCAAGATATCATACTAAACAACCTATTTACAAACTTTCAACCCTATTGCTTCAAAATTGCGCCCGTTATCGTGTAAACAAGATTTATTTTGCCCCCAAGGGGGTCAACCCTCCAACCAATTGGAACCAAAAACAATTCCATTCAAGATATTATATGAAGCTACCTATTTACAAACTTTCAACTCTATTGCTTCAAAATTGCGCCCGTTATCGTGTAAACAACGCTAATATATATATATATATATATATATATATATATATATATATATATATATATATATATATATATATATATATATATATATATATATATATATATATATATATATATATATATATATAATATATATATATATATATATATATATATATATATATATATATATATATATATAATATATTATATATATATATATATATATATATATATATATATATATATATTTATATAAATTTTGTTTTGTTTTTACAAAAATTGGTCAATTTAATGCCCCTCCAAAAGGCTTGAGTGTGCGGCTGCATACTTCGCACACCCCTTAGGCCGGCCCTGCACAGAATTCGCCAATTCTGATATCAAATTTGATTACAGAATGCTGGAATTCTCTCTCTTGAGATTGAAGAAATATTCTGCAACACCTCTGCCCCCATGCAATTTAAATGTATTTGCTTTCTCTCCCTTGTGATAGGACTGTTGATAAAATATCGATATATCGAAATATCGATATTATTATTTCGAAATATCGATATTTATTACTAATATTTTTTTGGACGATATATCGATAGTTCGATATTGAAATGTAGATATCGATGGTCGATATTTTTTCAAAATAAATTTTTATTTTCAATTTTTTTTTTGGATGGGATCGACATGAAGATATGCTCTTGAAAAATATGGCTAATGCAAATGTATTTTCTGGCCGAAGTTTTGGTACAATACCTGTTGAATGAAAGCAGTATTTAGATCAGCCAAATATTTCAAGGTCATCAAATGCCCTGAAATTTTGGATTGATAGTAAGCATTTTACTCCCGTGCTATCAGAAATAACTATTAAATATTCAATTTCTTCTGCTACATCTGTAGCACCTGAACGAGTTGCTTCTACAATCAATCTTTTAGTGCCTAATAATCGTAGTAGCCGAACAGCTGAACACATAAAACAAAGATTATTTTTAAGAACGCTTACTGAAAAATATTGGTGTACATAATTGTTTTATTTAAACTCAAAAAAAATTACGAAGAACTATAACTTCCTAAAACATATAAATTTATAATATAATTCGTTTAATAAATATACTTGACTATAAACTGTGTGATCATTTCTGAGTTGACTTCGATATATCGATATATCGAAATATCGATATTTTTTTTCGATATATAGAACTCCGATATTGATATATTTAAAAATATCGATATATCGAAAATCCGATATTTTAAAAAATATCAACAGCCCTACCTTGTGATAGAATAATATTCTCACACTGGCTAGCAATAATAACATTAGCCTTGACGCAGGTGATTGACATCGTAGTGGCAAATTTGAGTGTCAAAATTATTGCTGTCACGTTTTCATTCGAAAATATACTTTTCGTAATCCCATACTGTTATTTTGATTTAACGGTATTCAGATGACAATTGAAAAGTCAGTGTTAACGGGCGCCGGCCGTTAAGAAATCACTTGTTCAAATATTTATTTCAAAACATCATTCTGCTTACAATAACAACATTGAAATCTTGGTCCACAGCGAGTTGGGAGAATAAACCTCTGATTTTCATTTCGCATAGGCTAATAATACATCTTCATTAACCACCTTTACATTCTTGCTTTTACGCCACATTTCAAAATTTTCATATTCTTTTTGATATCGCTCTTGAGTTATTTTCGGTAGTTAATCAACACTCGCTGCACTGCACATGATTCTCCCAATATTTCTAATGGAATTTGATTTTATTCCTCAATTTCATCAATTTCATCCATGGTCGTCGTTAAAGCGAACTTGAGAACACAAAAAACTGACGTTGTTTATAAAACTGTCAAACTCTTCCATGACAACAGAGTGCACGATGTTGGGATTTTTCTTTAGAATTGCGAGGTACGGGGTTTTTTCTTTCTTCGGAATCAAAATATAATCTTTCAACGGGATTACGAAAAGTTTTTAACGACACACGGCCGATACGCAAATAACAGATTCGGTTAGTTATAATCCTCGGCTGCGCCTCGGATTACAATATCCACCCTCATCCGTTATTTGCTACATATCGGCCTTGTTTGTTACGTTAATAACTAAAGTAGCATGAATTTATTCAGTGATATATTTAAAATTTTTGATCGTGGAGAAAGTATAGTCTGCTACTCGGTTAGACTGAAAATTCGTGATGCTCGTGGTTCCTCACGCTCGCGCTCGGAACTTTTCCACTCGCATCGAATTTTCATTCTAACCTTGTTACAGAATATACTATTTCAACTGTGATTGATGCCAAAATTCCATGATATTATTCAATGTTATTGAAAGAATTTGGTGTATTTTGTGACTCTTAAGTATTAGTTCACAGGTTAAAATTGCTTCTCTTTCGGTCTGCAGTGATGTATTGTATTGAAACCTTAACTTACAACATACCTTACCGATTTCTTCAGTTGTCAGTCTATATTACTTGTGAATAGTCATTTGAACTACAACATCATAGTGTGGGGTGGTTCCACAGATATAGAATAATGATAAGGCAGAAGCGAATAATTCGCCTTATGTTTAGTATACATCCTCGAACATCTTGTAATTTCTTTTTATTGATAATGGTATTCTGACTTGACCTTGTTTATATATTTACAAATGCTCATTGTATGAAAAAGAGAACGAACATAATTTTGACAACACTGAGGTGCTCTTTATTCCTAGAATATAACAACCAAATCTGAATACTCACCATGCTATCAAGGTGATTGGTTGAAGAATTTGAATTCTTTAGTCAGTTGCCGCCTTCAACTATGTCTATAATATCTTTATATGTCTATCTATCTTATATATATATATATATATATATATATATATATATATATATATATATATATATATATATATATATAATTTCAATTAGTCAGTCTTTGATTTTTAATTTTAGTTCGTTTGATAAGGGTATAATGACTTCTTTGAAAAGGAAGTGAAAGTACTATTCAGTCTTAGCCTAGCTTTCGAATATAATTTTATTCTTCTTCAGGGGCAGATGAAATAAGAAATAAATCTAAAAATTTTATTGTTGGTATTGTAGTTTTTAAAACTAGCTACTTTAAGGAAAAATTTTTTTGTATAGAATTGATGCACAGAAAAATTAATTATAAATTTAGAATAATGTTTAGAGCCTCAGAAACATTAATTATAAATTTAGAATAATGTTTAGAGCCCCGGCAAAATTATTCTATAACAAACTTGATATTCGAAGCTGAAGAAGAATAAAATTATATTCGTATGCTTGACAAAGAATGAATAGTAGTTTCACTTGAATTCTCCTTTTCAAAGAAGTCATTATACCCTTATCAAACATAACTGAAATTAGTCTGTCCAGTCTAAGTTGGCGTGTACGTCACTGTCATGCGCAAATAACGACGCAAGGCTGCCTACCCAAATAAATAAAATTCGAAATGGTCAAAATTCATATCTGTCGTAAGTAATTTTTTGAAAAAGTAGTTATATGGTGACCGGATCATCCATTTCGACAAATATTCTGTTCTTAACATATCAAATCGTATGTATCTCTCAAGAAAAACTAACATTCCGAGTAATGAAAATAAGTTGAATGTTTGTTAAATTGTCATTTAATTGAAAAATTTGCAATGTTGTCGGACCCTCTGGACCAACGCGCCGGTAATAGGCATTTCACGTTTGACAGTCGCCGAGTAACCTAGAAGATTTTGTAATTAAGTTTGATTTATCGATCGATGAATATGGATTTCATATAGATAGACACTTCTGGTAGGGAATAATGGTCAATTTGAATTTACCGCTAAACATCCCCGCCATGTCAAACATGCAAGATATCTCATTTTGTTGAAAATTGGGTTAGCTATTTAGTTTTAAGATTATTTATTACGTCTGGCAACAGTGTTCACGATCGACGTCATATACAATTGGTGACGTACACGCCAACGGTCGCTGGACAGACTATATATATATATATATATATATATATATATATATATATATATATATATATATATATATATATATATATATATATATATATATATATATATATATATATATATATATATATATATATATATATTTATATATATTTATATATATATATATATATATATATATATATATATATATATATATATATATATATATATATATATATATAATACATATGGAAAAAAGTATTTCGTCAATGAATAGCGGATACGAGGATTTATAATTTATTAAATAAAATACACAGAACTAACAATAACATTTCGTATGTATCACTTATTTCTGTAATCACACTCTTGAATAAAATACACCAGAAATGAACTTCTAACAAGTACACAAGTCCAAATAAGCATCAACGATGTTAACAATTTTTCATATCTGTGAAGTAAGTAATGAATCTTGACCTTATCAATTGATATTTAAACCATTAATGATTTAATATTAAATTTGTCAGAAGCTGGCGAACCAATAATAGGAAATACAGTATTTATTTGTTGTGCTTATTAAACTAGACAATATTACTTGAATCAGATAACATATGTCAAGAAAAATATACTAGCACTTAAGCTCAATACAGAAGCATAGCACAGTATTAAATGGTATTCTTTTATAATTACAGTTCAGTACTCGACACAACATTGAACAAATAATACTGTGAAAATTGAGGAATATATGTTATCATCTAGTGACGAAGTAAAGTTTCCCTATCTGGTAATTGTCTCACTTTCATACTGCCATCAGTACCGCACGAGAATAGCCTCGCACTAGCATCTAAATGTAATTGGGTGACTCCTTGACCAATGTTTTTGAAGAAACTGCTTTTAGAGTGTTCAGATGGTAGAGACAGTAAGCAGTTTGGTATAGTTACACCCCAAATCTGCAGAAAAAAGGAATTTATTAAATTTATTTTATATTGTATATATAATTCGGTAGATGGATGGATAATACTGATGAGCCTCAAACACGACGAAACAGCTGTTTAATATTTTCCATCGAGTGTTTATAATCTTCATAGCATTTCTAACATTTACCGTTTAAGGTAGGTGGGAATATTTCGATACATCGTGAACTCGTATAACCAGCTCCGCTAGGGGGTTCATTTTAATAATAATAATAATAATAATAATAATAATAATAATAATGATTTATTGATCCTTTAGGACACTTAACAATGTGTATAGGATAAGTCAATATTACAATATTACAAGTTAATTCTATTCTAACATTTACATCAACATTTACCATCTCCCTGAGTGATCAATGAATCAGAGAGAAATTCTTTAACCGAATAGAAGCACTTATGTAGTAAAAGCTCCTTGATAACTCTTTTAAATGTTTGTTTGTTCAAAGATTTCAAATGGGAGGGCAAATGATTGAACAATCTGACACCCTGATATAGTGGAGAACGTTCAAAACTGTGAGTCCGATGTTTAGGAACCAGGAGTACCTGTGAATTTCGTGTTCCATGATCGTGCGAGCTAGCAAGTTTTTCCAGTTATTCTCATTATCTTTCGCATATAAGAGACATTTGAATATGTATATACATGGAAGTGACAGTAATTTATTGGCGACAAATATAGGCCGACATGATGCCCGTTGGTTCAAACCAAAAATGAGACGTATTATTCTTTTCTGTGCCACAAAGACTCTCGAGAAGGAACCACAGTCACCCCAGAGCAAAATATTGTAGATTCATTTGATTCATTTCGAATAAATATCCTAGTTTTTACTTCAATATATAGTCACGGACGTGCCTCGTTTAGCACGAAGAAATGTGTGCATATTTATTTATACATATATTATGAATTTTCACATATATTCATTTAGTTATAACTCGGAGCAATTGCTACTCGCGGTGTGTGAAATTTGCAACTACATTGATATGATGTATCAATCTTACAACTATTTGCAATAATAGTAGCCACCTTCTGGTGCCAGGTTATGCGAGTTCTGGTTGCTGGACTGGTGGCGCTATGTCATATTTATATGCCATTATGTTACGAAGAGGAAATCACAAGAACGTTTGAAATATTAGGTTGGTTATCACATTCGATAGATGGATGGATAATACTGATAAGCCTCAAAAAGCGCGAAACAGCAGGCTATTATTTTCCATCGACGGTGATAGTCATCTTATTTTCTAACATTTACCGTCTAAGGTAGGTGGGAATATTTCGATGCGTCGTGAACTCGCATAACCAGCTTCGCTAGGGGGTTTATTTGATTTGTTTCGAATACATTTCTTAGTTTTTTTTTATTTTTTTATATATATATATATATATATATATATATATATATATATATATATATATATATATATATATATATATATATATATATATCAACAATCAATGGAATACCAGGAGATTTATTCAAAAATTCAAAATTAATCAATCAATTCTCGTGGTGAAGCTGGCTGCAAGGTTTCAAAGTCATGGGTCATGCAGCTAGTTCTATTTTCATCTGAAAACATAACGGTAAATCAATTAAGTTTGATGAACATACCTTAATGTCTCCATCTGCCGATCCGGTAGCGAAATACTCTTCGTGAGGGTCCAACGCAATACATTTGACAGCACTTTCATGCGCCATGTATTTATGTCTTATAACTTTGGATCGTACGTCCATTATGCAAACGTCTCCTCGTTTACCTGTTGAAATTATGATTTGATGCTGCGGGGCGAACACCAAACTGCTAGCTCCCTGGTCATGACAAGGAAATGCTACCACTAGAGCCTTTCCATAGGGAAGAATAGAATCCCAAATAGCGACATTTTTGCTTTCAGAACTATGCCCAGCTGAAGTATCATAAAAATAATATAAGAATATCTCATTATAAATTCACTTATTATTTATTTATTTATTTATCAACATAATTCTACGAATCATCAATCATGATGTTCCCGCAGAATAAAATAATTTAGACAAATATATCAAAGAATAGTGAACACTATGTTGGATGTGTCTTTGTGTAACTCTTATTTATTATATATTTCTTTTAATCTGTGTAAGAATTTTGGTTATGATTTAATAAACGATTTACTACAAAAATAGAAACATTTAAATTTTTTCTGGCAACTTGACACTTGTGATATTCTCGAATTCAGGTATACACACCTGAAACCGTAGTATGAATACATACATATTTTAGAGGCGAAAAGGTTGGGTCAAAAATCTTTGATTTTTCAACTCGATCTATCCGAGTAAAATATTTTTGACTTTGTGAGGAGCACTGTATCAGTAAGAACATGAATAATATAAACCAATAAAATATGTTGAGTATCTTAGAAAAATAAAATCATCTTCTCCCTAAACTAATAAATCAATGTAAACTAGCATAAACTTATCAGAAAAAAATTATATACAAGTAAAATAAAATTTTAATACGATCCCAATTCTTTGGGACTTTATTGTTGTTCTTGGATAATTCTAATATGGTAGTTGAAGACATTTTACTTAGATCATAATGCACTTACTTTCGTCTCTAAAATAAAATGACATAACGATGCCATCATGGCATGCTAGCAAATAGAAGAATTTACACCATATTTTTGAAGACACCTATTCAATCAATAAGAACCACATTACATAGTTTGATATATTTAATCTTATTTGAATATATCTTATACGAAAACTGAAAAGAGTATAATATTATTGTTTTTGGAGCTGTTTGCGAATATTCTTAACTTTTTCTGGCGATATATTATAATCAACAAAAATTATAATTATCTTCGAATAAATACAACAAAACATCAATTTCACATAAACACATTTGTTTATCTGAAAACGAATGAGGCACAAGACTCAAAGTTATCAAAATGATAAACATACCTGTTGCTAATAAACTGCAAGAACCCAAGAATACGAAGTCACTTATTCCTTTATTATGGCACAGCAATGTCTGTAAATATAACAATTTATTGAAAAACAGAAAATATTAAAACATTTATAAATTAAGATAAAACATACATAACAATTCCTTGCACAAACAAACTTATCAAAAGTTTAGATAAGAGGCCACAATTACATTATCTTCCATACAGATGTGGAAAATCCCGTTAATAATAACGAATTTAAAAATTCTATTCTAGATTTAAAGTCCGAAATTATTAGGCGATAAAAATTATCTAATCTATTATTTTGTAAGAGTCACTAAGGAAAAATACTCAGAGCGCTATTTTCCTTGTCGAAAATAGAAACTTCTTGAAGTGTCAGGTTCTTAGTAACTGTTTCAAGGTCTGAAATAAATCTTCGAAAAACGAAACAACTTTAACAACTTCAATTTATTAATTTTTGTTTAGGTCGAATATTTTTTTTTCAACTTTAAGTTCTACTCTTTCGTGCTATTTTTTCCGGCATCAACGGATGAAGATTTATTAATAAATTCATCTTTTTCATATGACATCTTTACATTTTGGCAGGTTTTGCGAAATGTTGAAAATAATAACTTTATAAAGAAATAAAAAACTAACTTTTCACAGGTTGAAATAAAAATCTATTGAGTAAACGCGTTTCGTCATAGCATTGACTTCATCTCGTACTAACCCATTATATCCCATTGTACTCATTAGAGTACAGCCAACAAAATATTTTTTTTACTCAATCTAGTAACAGTTGGATCAACTGTACTATTAAATTTTGATTGTTTCAATATTTTTCTTAGCCAGCATTCTTATATTACAGAAGAATTCAGATCCTGTAATTTTTTCACGCGATTTTTTCAGCCGTTACGTTGGTTATGTTGTTCATTCCTTACATGGTAGTAAATAATCGACCGAAAATAATATTTTTTGCATTACGACTGTACGGATCTTTTGTTTTCAGCATGTTATAAGTGTGATTGAGCTATTTTTAGTGTTGTTTGAATACATAATTCTTTTTGAAAAATATGGTAAGTAGAAATTTCTTACTGTACTCATTTGAGTACAATGGGCTGATGCGTTACTTTTATATTTCAATACTACCTATTATTCCATAGAAGTCAGTGCGTTTCTTTTCTAGTTTTCATAAGTACTGTGTAGTTTCCCGAAATTCCAATCAGAATTTTTTATGGTTGGGAGAAATATCAGCAAGAAGTTGCTTCAACAAAGACCAGAAATGAAGTCGACATTGCGATTATTCCTCCCGATTTTCGATTATTCCTCCCGATTTTGATTCACAGACGGATGAGAAAGATTTTGATGAAAATGATATTCAAGATGAGTTGTCAATGCTTCAAAAAGTCGCTGGCAAAATGAAACTTTGGCATATAAGTGACAGTGAAAGCGAAGACAGTGAAGCGTTCAATTTTCCCTTGTCAGTTCTACGTCTAATTATCAAGCTATGAGCAGTTATATGATCTCCATTCGTGGTAAAAATGGTGGTGGATGATATTCACAAATGTGATAAACATGACTCTTATCAACGCATGGAAAATATTTCAAATTGTGAAGGGAGAGCCAATTAGTCTTGTTGATTTTGAGAGAATAATTATTGTTCGTCATTATTTGGCTTGTCACGAAAAATCAAAATATAAAAGCTAGTCAACTACCAGTAAGTGTGCGAAAACATGAAGGTGGCCATTTTCCATTTGAATTAGAAAAAAAGTGAAATGTACTCTGTGTCATAAACGAGTCAGATGGAGTTGTTCAAAATACAAAGTGGCTTTATGTATTGAAAGAGATTGTTTTGCTATTTACCATTTTTAATTTTTTGTTTTTGTTATATTATAACTTGTTTCAATTAATTATTTCATAATTTTCTGTCGTTTACTTTTGAAAAATATGAGTTTGGTTCTAATAAAGTTTGTAGTTGAATTAAAATTTTTTTATTTTTTTTTACAATGTATTCTCCCATTGTACTCATCTGAGTACATGGGTCTCGCAGCTAACCCATGAATTTTCGAACATAGGTTACATTTACTTTTATGTTCCAAACAACGTATATTTTGCCAGAACAACAAAGAAAATTGATTCCGCTCGAAATATTGTCTTGGGTTATAATGGGCTAAACTAAGGTATTACAAAACAATCTATTTATACGAAAATTGAATATAACAGAGGGGTTCCTAGAGAAACTAAATAACAATAAGCAATTCATTCAGAACTATTAGTAGGTACACTGAACAGATTAAGGAGAGGGAAAGAGTTTACTTCAATCTGGTCGTTAACTAGGTTTCCGGAATTTTTATATTTATTGATGTATAGGGATTCCCAACAGTTGGTTTTATGGAGACTATTTTCTAATTGTGATTAAAGGTATGGGTTTCTTGAATAAGATGGCACGCATAATTAGAGTCAGTTTTCTGCTTAATAGAGCTACGTTGGTGTTCTTGTATTCGAGTTTTGAAATTTCTAATTGTACGTCCTATATAGAATTTTTCACAATCGTTACAGTCGAGTCTATAAACACCAGTACGTTCATCTCTACGAATTTTTGATTTGTTGTTTTTAATCAATTTTCCAACGCTATTGTTGGTTTTATATGAAATTTTGTTTATGAAAAAACTATTTCAGGTTTTCGGAAGGTTTGCCCAAGTATGTTAAACTGTTAAATACTCTACTTTTCTCGGATGTAAGTGGGTAAACTTCTGAAATTGCCATTTTGCATTTTTTCCTCTGAATGAGGCTGTCAATCATATTGGATGAATAACCATTATTTACTGCCATTTGTTTAATTATATGCAATTCCTTTCGAAAATTAGCTTCGGACAACGGAATTTTGAAAAGCCTATGAATCATACTATGATAAGCCGCTAATTTATGTGAAAAAGGGTGTAGTGAAGTGTTATGAATTGTAATATCTGTATCCCAATTCAATGTTGAAAATACATTTTTTTTAAAGGTAGGTACTTACGAAGAAGGGTCGGGTAGCATTAGCACTCAATCCCACTTGAAACAAACTTAAATTTCCATCCGAATCGGCTACACCAAACTTGTTACCATGCTGAGAAAATCTAACCCTAGTAACTTTAGCATATGTTCCTGGTGGACGGGGAATAGCTACTGGTTGGGCATGTCCCCATTCCCACAATTGCACTGAGCCATCCTGGCCGCCAGTAAGATCTTAAAGCAATCAGATAAGTGAATTTTTAGTGACATTTCATAGTGGGTGTTTACAAATACTCCTCATTCTAACTTCTCATATATTTTTTTTAGTGTGAAAACGAAGGAAATAGTGTTGCTGAATATATATATATATATATATATATATATATATATATATATATATATATATATATATATATATATATATATATATATGTAAATATATTGTAAATAATTCTTTTGTCCACGACTGTACTATAAATCATTCATTATACGTGTGCTTCCTGAAGTATAATTATACCTATTATTCACTAGTGTGTATAATGGTTTATTATACACTGCATGACGTCACACTCAAAACGTATGTCCAAACTTGAGACTATCATTCACATTGTTAGGATAGTATTGTTATTAGATTTTTAGGTTTTATGTAACTAAGATAACTTTTAGGCAAATTATTAAACTAATATTTAATATAATGCCCAACTTATTGAATATTTACTCTAATAAATTATCTATTTCATTTTTATCAGAGTGAAAGAAAGGAATGGAATCGATGTCAAGTGAAATAGTTGACGTTTACGTGAGTTTGCAGTTTTCAGTGAACACAGAAAATGTTATGTCAACGCTTTTGATAACTATTTTTATTGTTGAAAATGCAGATTATTACCAATTTTTTCGAGGAAGTCGTGGACAAAGTATAGTATTCTACTCGCACAAAATTACAATTTTTCACTCGGGTGAACTGCGACACTCGCTTGCAGCTCGTGTCGCAAACTTCACCCTCGTGAAAAATATCAATCATTTTGTGCTCGTTGAATAATATACTATTATTGGGTTTTCTGGTTCAGTTTAAAACAGAAATGATGTTGAAATTGTTCTAATAACGTTTCGGTTACTATTTTAACCTTTATCAAATTTACATATGTCATGTCATCGCTAAAATAAGTAAATACACAAATCATGCTTAACAATAACTTAACAGGTTCAAATCTTACCATAAACATATCATAAAACACATTCGCAAAATTTAAACTTGACAGAAACGAACAATTATAGTTTTACTTTTCACTTGGAAATTGAGATCTTTTAACACATAAATAAAACGATCATATCTCTAATGCACGTTGTACCTATATGATTGGATCTGGAAGACTGATAAATCAATGCATTATTGTTCATATCACACCCGCATCTCTAAGTTATGCCGCGTGTTTTTATGTGGTAAATATATTTATATATTTATTTATATGTATTAATTATTTATATATGTAAATATATTTATATACGTATACCTAATATTTAGAACTCAATGTTCATTTGTTCGTAGTTTTTAAATTTGTCAACTTATTGCTTGCACTTGCGCGAATGTTAGGCATAGTACAATTAACTTCCAGTAGGTGGCCCGCTTGTCGTACCGACAAATGTACAATTGACAATCGGCAAATGACAATCGTCAAACGAAACATGTCATTTGCAGTTTATCTTACATATATTACACAAAAACATTCGTAAATGTAATTTACATTTTTTTTCATCTTTCGTTTTCTTATTCTAAGTTAACATTTCAATGAAAAAGTATCAGAATCTGCGGTAGCAACGCGCCTGGTACCAGCTAGTATATAAATATCAATATAAATATATATATATATATATATATATATATATATATGTGTGTGTGTGTGTGTGTGTGTGTGTGTGTGTGTGTGTGTGTGTGTGTGTGTGTGTGTGAGTAAATATAGGCTTATCTATGAAGCATACTTTTACTATTAATTCCTCTTACTTACATAATGGTAGCAAAGGATGAGAACTAATTCTCCTGACGTTATCAATCTTGTGTTTCTGGAGCTGAAGAAAGAAAATGATTTCATTACCACATAAAATGTACCTCAATATACAATTTAACATGCCTCAAACTGATTTTCAATCGTAGCTCAAAAACTGAATCGTGAAAATAATGCTTAGAAAAAATATTAATATATATATATATTTGTATATAAATACATATATACATATATATATATATATATATATATATATATATATATATATATATATATATATATATATTTTTATATATATATATATATATATATATATATATATATATATATATATATATATATATATATATATATATATATATATTATATATAAATATGTTCAAAATAATTTGACATAATAAAAATAATAAGGAATAAACTAACACATTTTCATCAATGCTGACGGAAAATCAGTTTCACATCATAAGGAATACCTCATCAAATACGGCTTTGAACGAGAGTTTCTCTAATGTAGCGGGTACTAGAGATTAATCATATTTAACTAAACAAAAAATTGTATTGGAATTTTTACTGACGAAGGTCGAAACTATTTATGCATGCAATCTGTAAGGTTCTACAGAGTTATTTCCGAACAAAAAAATCTCGTTATACTAGCAGGTACAGAGTATTTCGTACGATTATAGTAGCATTTGGTCAACTTAAATTTAGCCATACCATGCAGAAATGTACGCGTGCTAAACAGGATTCATACAATTCATTCAAAACAATTTTGGCCTACACATAAACTTAAGTCTTTCTTAAAAAAAAAATTTCGAATTACATCAACAAGGAAATTTATTCAACGATAAATAATCAAAGAATAAGATTCCCATAGGAGCTGGCTATATGAGGTCCACACCGAGAAAACTGCACTCATACCTCTACGGTGGAAAACGCTTTGTCTCAAAAACAACATACAGATGTTTCGATCTTATCTGATCACATCAGTGTTGTCATTCGAGATACAGATTTGGCGAGTGTTTCTTGCTTAAATTAGCGACTGATCTTCCCAAATACGAAAACGTCTCCAGTGAGGAATTGTAGAAAGCAAGAACTCACCGTTAGATCAAAATGCAGGAATCTCGGTGAAAAGTGTGAACCTCTGGCCATACCCACGAGAGAAAACGCTCAATAAGATCTTATAACGGGAATACTTAATATATAACAAAAGTATCCGAAATATCGACACAAGTCAATAATATATCAAGCAATTTGAACCAAAAAAATTATATAATAATTGAATATCATCAAACGCCCCTGGAAGGTAACTGAGAACCGATTATAAAAGTTCCAGAACCTAGATTATTTTAGAATTGTATAATACATTACTGACTGGTCAATAAGTATATATTAAAACATTCTTTAAAAAATTTAGATACCAACATTAGGAAAAGTAGTTCGGGTTAATATACAGTCGATAAAATTCTGTCATATACTCTTCGTCTATGCACATTTATTTATTATTGAATGAGTTGTATTGAAACCAAAAAGTAACCACTCTACTTCAAATAATTTTTGATGTATTTGAAATACTGCTTGAAAAAAACAACAACGGTTAAGTAGAATAAGTTTCATAAAGTCAAAAAACACCAATATATCTACAAACGACAAATAGCAACTAAAAATAGGGGACGAACAAGCATTAGACAAAGGGGTAAATAATATCCTTGGAGAAAACACACACCGGCCTAAGCATGTGTGATGAACGTAGTAGAACCAAGTTGACAAAATTTGGATCGTGACATCCTGGGAAGCTTAACCCCTTCATCTAAAGACAAAGGGTTAAGTTTATACTTGATGTTGTTCACAAGTATAATAAAATACTATGAAAATTAATTCAGAAAATCCTACCTACAAAAAATAACACAAACCAACATACAGCAAAAGTTTCAAAACTAAAACCACACATTTATGGTATTTTCCGTTAAAATTATTCGTTTGAACTTAAAGTGTATTGTACAAAATTTTTTTTTCATCTTCGATTATGTTCCAAATTTAATTGTGCGAGAGTATCGAAGAAAAATTTAATAAAGTAGATAGAATTATATTCATTGAAATTATGTACTTCATCATTTAACTGACTTTTGTTGAACACTATATATACGAACAGAAGAAAAACAAGTGTAATATGATGATCTTTTTCAGGGCGTTCAGTTTAACTATTAATAAACATACATTGAACATTTATAAACATACTTTTCTTAAACGGGATTTGAACCCGGACCTACCGTTCACAATTCGCAACGGTAGACCTTGCACCAAGGAGTCGAAATATCTGAGAAGTCTTACAAATTCGACCTCTAAATACCAAATTGAAATTCAAGTTTAAAATTATATTTCTTTTATATTCATCCATATACAATTTGTTTGAATTAAATGGATTTAATCATATCACATGAATATACAGAATATTATTGTTAATTGATCTTTCGCAAAACTCTTGGTAAGACATGTTTTCGAATTAATTTAAACAAACAGTATTTTCAAATTAAACACTTGGACAAATTCCACGATATAATAAAAAATTTATTCGATAATTGTTTCAAGGTTGCCACTATCAAAAGTTTATTTAGCCTTAAAGAAAATAATAGGCTGCCAGTCTATCTTAAACAACTGTCGAGTGAATTTGTTATCGTGAAGTATTTAATTTAAAAATACCTTTTCCTCAAGTAAATATACAAAACATTATGAAATAGGTTGCACTTTGAAAATTCAAAAGCTGGATATGTGAGAATACATTCCAAATGTGAGCAGCAATCAATGATCGAAATTGGCTTAAATGGGATAAGTGTTGATAAGATAAGAAACGTTTCTTTCGAAACAGTGTAATTTAATATTTTAAGTTAGCAAAGTCTTATATTCTGTCATACGAAATACACACAAAAAATTACAATTGCTATCTTTTAGGATGAAAAAGTAATGAATCATTGTTAATCGGTTAATCAATTTACGAAAACTCGTAATATAAAAAACATAAATAATCCTCGGTATCTGAGGCAACTACAACTCGGAAAAATTTCAACTGTCACTAATGAATACTCTGTTAAAAAAAATGTTAGTTGGATTCTTAAATCATGTTCACCTATAAATAGCTGCTTCAACTCATTAACTCACCAACTCGACTTCGGGAGTGTTTCGAAAGCCCTTCGATGAACACTTCAAATGAAAAACGATCGTTACTTTCTGGCTCAGGGGTTAAATATAATACATCATCGAATTATTTTACCGATAGTAAAGACTTCACTAACATCATTAACGAAAAATGCAATTAAAGAAATTGTTTTGTTATGTAGACGACAACTTCAGAAGAAAGTAGATATCCATATGACTTTTCTCTTTCACGTATGTATGAAAGTACACATTTTAAGATACAAAGTTATAATTTAACTAGTAGAACAATAATAATAGTTACACAACATATCAGAATGTTTACACCGTATTTATTTATTTAATTTGGGATTATGTTGCACTGCGACCTTAAGGTCTATTGCCACCCCCATCAGAGCTGTTTTCTGTATTACGCCATCTATCTACAGTTCCCTTCTAGTTCCAGAGTACTAATAAATCCTAATATCTGGGAATGCTTCAAGGAGGTTATGTCCTCACTCACAAGTTTCTTGACCTACACTCGTCAGTTTCTGATAACCCTGTTCTCATCAGATGCTTCCTGAGGCGACAGTGTCCTGTAAGGAAGCCAGTGAGGAGGTGTAATTTATTCTTACTGAGATCTAGATATCCTTTGGATCTTGTAGTTTTAAAGTTCCGAAATAACTTTTTGGAGTGATTCATCTCTGGAAGATTTCTCCAGAGTGTTTCTCTTTCGGTTTCCTCCTTCTCCCAAAACTCTCTCTTATAGGTGCATTTTTTTATACCACAGAAAGGTTCTGGGTCAGTACACTATGACCACCACTTAAATTCATACTCGTATACAATCAAACACTTCACGACTTGCTCTTGATGAAGCTGGAAGGGTATGGTATTCGCGGTAGATCTTTGAGCTGGTTGAGAAGTTTTCTGAATGACAGAGAACAATTTATATCGGTGCAGAGCTTGCAACGTGAAATATTCAAAAACATTAATTCAAAAGTTCTTCGGAATATTGTTGGAGTTCCTCAGGGCTCAATTTTGGGCCCAATTTTGTTTCTACTCTACATAAATGATATAGGATCTAGTGTGGATTGCTGTATGTTTTTGTATGCTGATGATGCCACTGCGGTTATATCAGATAAGAATTCGTCAGTTTTGGAGACGCGAATACAGTATAATTTGGATAAATTATTTGATTGGTTCTCTATGAATTCACTGCATGTTAACGCCGTAAAGACTAATTTTTCAATTTTTCATAACTATAATAACAATAGCAATCTCAATATCAATGTAACCCTCAATGGCACTCTATTACACAGAGTTGCTAGTGTTAAATTCTTGGGAGTTATACTTGATGAAAACTTGAATTGGAAGGCTCACTGTCAAAGTGTGTGCACAAGAATTGATTCTTTGTGCTACTTACTGAGAAATCTGAAACATGTTCTTTCTATTGAACAGATTTTACAACTTTACCATGCGCAAGTCTCTTCAAGACTGAGTTATGGGATAGGCTTTTGGGGAGCATCCTCCGCTGCTGGGGATGTTTTTATTAGTCAAAAACAGGTGGTTAGGTGTATTGTTGGTGTCCCTCAGACGACTTCCTGCAGGCGGTATTTTAGAGAATTGAAAATATTGTCATTACCATCGATTTTGATTCTTGAACTTGCCTCCTTGATATATCGAAACCGGGGAGGGTTTCTTCGGGGTGCTGACTTTCATGCTTATCCTACTCGCAACAATCTTAATTTGAGGTTGCCTAATTTTAAATATAGAATAAGTTTAATGTCTCCTTCCTCACTTGGAATCAGAGTGTTCAACAAGTTGGATGAAAATATCAAGCGTTCAGAAAATCTAAATATTTTCAAGAAAAGACTGAAAGAATATTTAGTCGATAAAAGTTTTTACAGTCTCGAGGAGTTTTTTCTGTACTGAGATGTAGTATTCTATATTAAGCATATGTACTGAGATGTTGTATTGTATATTAGGTATATATGTGTATTGACTTATTCCATAATGTAATGACATTCTTACGGAATAAAAACCTTTATTATTATTACTTCAGAAAGGATATATGAAATTGAAATCTCATGGGAAGCTAGTGTTTAGTATAATATATAAGGTGGAAAAAGGCGTTGTGTTAGATAAAGTTACACTTTTTTCATTATAGAGTGGAAAAAGTTGTTGTGACAAATGAAGTTACGTGTATTTCATACCATCTCTCCGGGCATATATAATCGTTCTGTTGAATATATTTCTCAAAATGTTATGAGAGTAAATTATATTATGAATTTGTTCATTTTTATATATCGACTGAAGTTCAAGATTCAATTCAATGTATGCAATTACTGATACAATTCTAATCTAAAAAAATACAGATACAAAACCAAAACGAAAAGTTATATGGATCTACAATTCGCTTATAATTTGTGTTTGGTAAAAATGTTTATAAGAAAACAATCCCAAAGTTACAGCATAATAAAATATATAGAAAGTTCATTAATCGTTGCTTACCACGCTAGTACCGCGACCACTTTGACTAGCCATACCTCCTTGTGGACTTCCTGGCTGAGTATCTTTTGTTTTATCTCCAGTACTCTGAATTACTAGGAACGGAGGTGCACTAGAATCGACCATTTCTTTGTTTATGTTCAAAATATCCAGTTCACATTCGTCTTCTAGCCACGCAGGCAGTTCTAAAAGAAGAGAAATGTCCATTTCTTGAAGCTCCCTAGGAGTGGCGATGACTATTTGTCCATTAGAAACCTAGACGTAAAAGGGAATAATTATAAAATAATGAAACATCCACACACACAAAAACACACACACACACACACACACACACACACACACACACACACACACACACACATATATATATTTATACAGGGTGACCCAGATCTACGTAATCGGTCCATAACTTTTTTGTCATTGAAGATATCGATATGAAATTTTCAAAGCAAATATGGTCTGACTAAGTCTATTTTTCAAAATTATTTCGATGAAAATTGCACTTCCGGTTTTGCCGGAAGTGATATCAACTTTGTTATTTCAAATGGAATACCCTGTATATTTTTATAATACCCTGTATGTAATTTATAATAAAATTGTCAAAACATTCTTTATACCTAAAATGAACAGTTTTCGAGTTATTAATTTTTTTCCTAAAATTTTGACAGTTGCGTCTTCAACAAAAATAGGCTATAACTTCTTTGTTAGTAGGTCTATTGGTATGCGGTTTGGATTTTTGTAACCTTGAAACAGTGTTTTATTTATTTCATGTCAAAATTTTCTATATTTCTAACTTATTATTTGATAAAATCTAGGGTGAAGTTGGCAAATTTCAAACGTTAATAACTTTCTTATTTCTAATGGAATGATATGTATATTTTTGCATTTTTCAATTTGCTATTCAATTACCTTTCGATTTGTATAACCATTCCCTATACCTAAAGTTAATAATAACAAAGATATTTCACAATTTTGTAATAATTTATATATCAATACACCTGAGAAATCGTCTAGCGTGTTATTTTGACGTATCCATGGATACCAATAATGAAAATTATTTAAAATCTAGTCACCTTTTCTAGTATTTTTTCAGTTAACAAAATGGATTTTTACGTGACAAGAAATGATGATTTACTGTATTGGAGAAGCGGTTTTAAATGTTCTGCTAGCTAGTAGAATTTATCATCAAAAATATTCTGATTCAGATTCAACTACGTTTTGTGATTCTTAATAAGCATTGAGATCTTTCTGTATAACATTGAAATGTATAATTTGGAGTAACTGTTGGATCATGCGAATGTACTCCTCCTGGCCAAAATGATAATGTCAAACTTGACATTGCAATTTGACATCAGTGTAGGTACTACAAACATATGTTGTTTATAAACAACAATAATTATTGAATATTAACGTCTTAGAATTACTATTTTGTCAATATTCTTTCGGATATCAGCATCAGGTGCTACAAACCTAATGAACAGAAAAGGTGACACAATTAAATTTTAAAAATTTTTCGTAATTGGTATCCATAGATACGTCAAAAATAACTCGCTAGTCGATGTCTCAAGTGTATTGATATATAAATTATTACAAAATTGTGAAATATCTTTGTTATTATCAACTTTAGGTATAGGGAATGGTTATACAAATCGAAAGGTAATTGAATAGCAAATTTAATAATGCAAAAATATACATAGCATTCCATTAGAAATAAGAAAGTTATTAACGTTTGAAATTTGCCAACTTCACCCTAGATTTTATCAAATAATAAGTTAGAAATATGGAAAATTTTGACATGGAATAAATAAAACAATGTTTCAAGGTTACAAAAATCTAAACCGCATACCAATAGACCTACTAACAAAGAAGTTATAGCCTATTTTTGTTGAAGACGCAACTGTCAAAATTTTACGAAAAAAATTAATAACTCGAAAACTGTTCATTTTAAGTATGAAGAATGTTATGACAGTTTTATTATAAATTACATAAGAAATTCGAAAATCAAAAAATATACAGGGTATTCCATTTGAAATAACAAAGTTGATATCACTTCCGGCAAAACCGGAAGTGCAATTTTCCTCGAAATAATTTTGAAAAATAGACTTAGTCAGACCATATTTGCTCTGAAAATTTCATATCGATATCTTCAATGACAAAAAAGTTATGGACCGATTACGTAGCTCTGGGTCACCCTGTATATATATATATATATATATATATATATATATATATATATATATATATATATATATATATATATATATATATATATATATATATATATATACATATATGCAGACAGAGCAAAATTTCTGGCATTTATGAGCTTTAAAAAAATTTCAAGTCAAAAAATAGTCAAATATGTTTTATTTATCTTTATTCGGCTGTGGGCATCTTCAGTTGCTAATTCAGTCTAATATTATAAATTTGAAATGTTTCTGCCTATGCCGAATTTTAACTTACCTTTCAGTTAGTAGCAATAACACATGATTGAGAGTTTAAAGAAGACATTATCGAAAAGTTGTTCACTTTTCTTCAAAATATTTTAGGATGCAAAATTGTAATTTTATAACATTCATAAATTTCGAAAATTAAAATTTTCATGTGCTTTTAAATGATATGTTTGCAAATTTCTTTGCTTTAATCATTTAATTCATACCTGGTTCAAACTAAATGCAGCTATGGAATCTTGTTCTTTGTGAATTATTCTCACAGGTTCTTGAACAGGCGGCTCCGGATGTGGATCATCACCATCCAGAGAATTGGAATAACGCCTCTTGCCAAATACAGCTCTTATGAAAATATCTTGAACTCCCTCTTGGTGCACCAAGTAAGTCCACAGTCGTCTAGCAGCTGCAGCGGAGTTTTTAGTACAAAATGGGGTGTTCTGTGGTTCTAACAGTTGTCTAGAATCAAAAGATAGGAAAAGTTGATAACTTAAGTTATTTGACCTTGAAAGATACGAACCTGTATTTTTGTATTGCTGGTCCCTGTGTATTCTCCACAAAACATCCTGGAATGTATTCCATAGGAGTTTGTCTCAAGTCCAAATCTCTCCTCAGGTTTTCTTGCCAGTTGGACAGTCTTCTCAAGCAGGAATGCGTTAGTGGACTTGCTACTGGTAATTCAGAAGATTCGATGCCAGCCACCTGCGGAAAATTAAATCAAGTGAACAATATTGGCGAACGTAGATAAGCGTAACGCTCCCTACCGGTGTCGAATATTACTAACGCATGGGCCATAGATTGCTTTGTTTACATCTGTTTACGTGTATTTTATATGAGAAGTTGTTGAGTTTTAATTGTGTTTAATTTTGGTTGGGATTGTTTACAAACGTTCAGAAGAGATGAATCACTATTGTTGTGTATCCTATTGTTCATTTTGGGTAAAAAAAAAAACCTAATATAGATTACATACCTTTCCGAAAGCTGGACAATTCAAAGTTGTATTCCAAACAAAGTTGGGAAACAAGGAAATAATGGACAGAAGAAAGGTGTGGATTCATAACTTGAAGATTGAAAAAAGTGTCTGAACATAAGAGAGTTGTTCTTCACAGTTTACTGAGAATATTTATTTTCTCTGCAGTAAGTTTGTGGATTTTTCCATATAGAATTATACCAACTGATGATGTGCAATTTTCAGCTAACCGAAAACGTAGGGTTTTTGAAGTCCAATGCTATTCCAACGAAAAATCTTCCACTTTTATCGGAATCTGAACCTGGGCCACAATCCAGAGATTCTAGATAATTGTATTTTGTTTTATGTAACAACCAGAGATACTATTAAAATAATAATAATAAATAATGTTTATTTGCACAACCAAAATAACAGTTTCAAGAATATGAAATAAAACTTGACTCTATAGCTAGGTAAAAACTAAAATATTCAATTATATAATCAGGAAAACAGAGATTCTATAAAAAACCAGACTCTCAGAAGTCCACCGTACTTTTAGAAGAGCTGTTATACGTCAGGAAAATTCAAAAAATGTTGTTTCTTTCAGTTTTGCTGGTAAGTACTTAGTTTTGTCCATTATACTCAAAACCTCTTCAGTTGGTAATGAAAGTAGACATGTCAGAGATGTTTTCTTGAAACTTTTGAAAGTTTTTTTACTTTTTAAATAAATAGGTGTTCTACCATACATCCTTTTCATGATGTATACATAGTTAATGTAACCAATTAATTTATTCGTCCTCTCCTTTATTTTATTATTGATTTTCATGTTGAATGATAAAAACTCAGTGAAAATTTCAACTTGATGTAGATAGGTTATCTACTGTTGAACAGAGATAATATTGTCCTCAATCGAAACACAATGAACCACTGGAAAATACGAAGTCCAAAAAAACACAAATTACGAAGCTAAACGTTCGAAAACTCAACATGAAATGAACGTAAATACCATTACCAAACAATGTAAACAAACCGTTGGCCCATGGAGTAGTACCGATATTAGCCGTTCCGGCGCTACGATCTTAATCTCAGACGCCAATAGAAAGGGGCAACAATAGATATTAGATTTCTTTTCTTATAAAACAATTTCTAGCGAATTAATAAATAAACATTAATGTACACTTACATTCAAGAAATCGTTCAGTTTCATTTGGGCTATTCTTAGACACGCTAGTTTCAGTACCAGCCAAGAATATGAGTTAGGATCTGAATGCTCAGTATTTGATACAGCCAGAGAAGGCATAGAAGTATCAAATATATCTTCATCTTCACTTTCTGAATCGCTTGAAACTTCTTCAATGTCCTCCATTGAATCTGGCTAAAATTTATGTTAATAGACATATTAAATTCAATATCGAAAAAAAGGGCGGATTACTAACGATTGACACTTCTAACGCCAGGTAATATTAATTCATAACTTCAATCGATTAACATTGCCGTATTCAAAATTAATTTTTGTTTGACTTATTTTTACTTTCATATTACTACTAACACATGCGAAATTCGGAAATTTTCTTCACAGCTAAATTACCTATGTGAACCCTGAAATCACGTAATAAAGCAGTTTCCAAAATATTATAGTAGAAGTAAAATAGTAGAAGCATTAATAATCATATTCAGCATAGTATTCTATCGTTTCATATTTTCACTGTTCTAGATACTTTAGATGCTTTTAATAATAACGTAATGCGAAATATATTTAAGAATTAAACTTGATGAAAGTATTTCTTTCAGAGAAGGAAACATATTCAAAGTTGGCAACAACGCCGTTATTTTCACCAAATTCTAGACTGAATATACAACCGGCAATGCAGCTGACTCGTACGTATGATGTGTTGCCTAGTTATCGATTTATCATGAAATCAAATTCAAAAAGTTAGTAAAAGCCTTTAAAAAAATGATCTTGGATTAGTTGACACGGCATACTGGTCTGAATAGTGGAAAGTCCATTTTGGTAAAATTTCATGGTAATAGTTGGCACCAATAGATTTATATTCCAAATTATTCCTATTATAAGTTACTATGAAGAACGAAGTGCACATCACTAGATATACATTTTCAACAGAATAACTTTCGGAGGTGCGTGTCAGTGATGGCACAGCTGAACATTGATCGCTCAGAACTTGCTGCTGATCTGCTCAGTAAAGTGCGGTCACGTGGTCGATCCAGCAATCAATGGACTCAATCGATGCCAAGTCCGCACGATTGTCATTCGCTGATTACTTGAACGTCCGCTATTTCCAAATTTGGGGGGTCACGGATGGGTTTCATTTAAGGCACCTCCAAATGCCGGCACTACGGATAGTAGTATGCCCTCTTTTTGTTGTAGTACAAACGAAAACTAGTACAGAAATCTCGACATTCCCCTTTGTCAAAAAACTAATTACAAATTTACTCCATAAATCAAATATTTTACACTTTTCTAATATTTTCAAATAATATCAATAATTCAAAAGAAACTGTTTGAGATGACAATTATATCACTAGCTCTGCTGAATATGTAATATAAAAACTGAATTTTACATATACTTCGGCATACACTTTTTCTAACAATCAAGTTTAATTTTTTGAATAATAAAATGAGGTTAGCACTATTTCAACATGTATTTATTCATGACTTTGATTCATATATTTGATCAAGTATGTTCTAAAACAGACCTTATTTCACTTATGTTGTTTAAAATATTGCGAATCCATTGACATTTTTTAACTTTTTCTGTCCAGAAATTAAAAAACAAAATATTAAAAAAGTTAAGTTGGAACTAATAACGGAAGAAATACAGATATTCATTTCTGTATTGCATTTAGATTAGGTTTAACGAATTTTTATCTTTTGATTATTAACACTTTAGAGCACTTATTCTCTCAAAACATAGATTGGACTGTGACAAATGATTTTCCTGAATAATAATATTCACCTAATCCGATTATTTGAATTTAACTGGTGATAAAAGAACATAATAGTCTTTTACAGTAACGTAATCCATATTACTTCGTGATTAAATCATATATTGAAAGTTGATATTGAAAAATGTAAAGATCGTAATCAAATTCGAAAATCTCATCATTATTTTATTTCAACGTTCATGAACCATGTTTGAAAATGTAAAATGAAAAGAATGGATTAAAAACAAAATTTTGAAATGCTGACATTCATAGGTAATTACTTCTAGAAGTGCTATTATGCATGAATTTATAACCTCATAAAATTGGTCGCATATAGTTCATAGTGTTCTCCCTCCACACTTGTCTATATATATATATATATATATATATATATATATATATATATATAAAATATTCACTGAATCCCATGTGTAAATAAATATTTCTTGACCCTATAGAAAATTAATGGTACTTAGGCTTCACTCAAGAAATCTACGACAATAATATACTAATCACTAATATCAGTTTAACTTTGTACCAATAAGAGAAACTCTTCAGCTGTGAGATGCTCAATATTTTAAATCTCAGTTAGACCTTCGAAAAAGTTTACATTTCCACAATTTCCTAGACTTGTGATTTATCGTACTATGAAGCTCTTTATGTTGACAATATTATCACAAATGTAATTTACCTTAGTCAGCAAATATGCTAACATGCTCATTTGTGGTGGGCAAAATTGTTCACGGTAAGTAGGCTTATCTTCCTTCATTATAGATGGTTGATGACCCAGAAGTTTTGTATTCAACTTTACCCTCTGTTTATTTAACCAATTTGCAGCACTACCAAATTCTTCAGTTGGTGTCGCAGACTGTGGTGTCTGATTCCCTCCAATTGTACTAGACACACTTGCTGTTCGAAGTAATTTCTTGATGCCTCCTCCAAAGAGTCTGATAAGAAAAAAATATTCAAAAACATGAATATGCAGTTAAGAATTTTATACATGTCTCCTAAGATGTGAATAAAATTGTAAAATTATAGTTTGGTATAAAATATTTTTCGATCTAGCTAGACAGATAAGATTCTATTTTCATTGTATGTTGAAAAAATTGGGGAATATTAAGTAGGGTCGAGTTCACATAATTTTTTTTTATTATTGCGTATTGATTCTATGAAGTTATCTTGGGCGCAAGAAATAGCAAAGTAAACTTAGTAAATTGACAATTCAATTCTTAAATCAAGTGAATCATGCTCTTGTATGCAGGTGCAATCACATATATGTCATATGTTACACTAAATAATTTTTCTGATATTAGTTACTTATCATGAAATACTTACTGTCCCCATACATCTTGTGTAAATTTCTGCCCAGTCACGTGATAAAGAATCACACAATCGCAGGTACACAGTCCATAGAGCAGGAGAGATAAATATGTAGCAGTAAAGGCCTCGCACAAAACAATGTTAAGTCTAGGGGTATCCTCATCTTTTTCCCTTGCCAATAAAGATCTAAGGCTGGTTACCCCCGGCCATTTAGAGGGCAATGTAGTAATTTGCTGTCCTTCGTTAACAGATATTCTTCTCCTTCTGCCTACTAAGTGAGTAGCACATCCATCCTGAAACAGGTAATTTGGGTTACAGATAAATTTGAAAAATAATTATTTTTAGAAAAGTTAATACCTTTGCATCCTGTATGTTGCTTTTGAAAGTATCTGAATCACATAAAGACTGATAAATACAAGCTGATAATGCGATTGCGAGGTCCCTTAGTACCAATAATTGACTCTGAGTCATGCCTAGTTGAGACAACTCCACCATCTGTAAAATGAATCATTTATTTCAGACACTGTAATAGTACATCTTCTCAGAGGAGTTATAATAATAATAATAAATTAGTATTTATTTAGGACTCCTAATGCAGTATCAAGTACTGGTTACAGAGCCTTATCCTTTACAATAATGAAATATAAAACAAAACAATTTTAACAATATAATCATAACATAAATAAAAAAAATTTTCTTTCAACTTTTTTTTTTCCATTTCATTTCCTCAAATAATCCTGAAGGCTATGGCACATTTTCCTTATATTGGAGATGCTGGTGATTTCTTGAGGTGTGGCATTATATGAAATTATACTATTATTGACTGGATTGTTCTTAGATTTTGCTGTCCTATAAAAGCAAGTTCTCAGCTGTTGTTTCGACCTTATGGAATATTGGTGGCAGTCTTTAATTTGATTTAGTTTTACATTGGTTTTTAGATTCTTGTTTTTGATGTTATATATATATATATATATATATATATATATATATATATATATATATATATATTATATATATATATATATATATATATATATATACAGTGCTTTCATGATGAAAGGAACAAATTCATTAAAAAAATTAAGGTTTCTATTTCATGTTAAAATCCTCGGACCGGTCGATTAGTATTTTTATTTGGGCAATTTTCGCAATAAAAATTTTGTATACAGGGTGTCTCATTCAAGAGCTATGGCTTTGTCATTAGTTTTTTTAATGGTAATACCCTGTATATTATTTCACTTTACAATTGTACGATAAATTCTTATTACTTTTTGTTAACATACCATACTGCCTTCAACTTGATGGATTCCCAGATTATAACGGAGATAGTGGAGCACCTGGAGATTTAAAATGTGGATTAAAAGTACAAAAAAAAATTTAGGTAAACATTGTCATTAAATCTGAAAGAATGAAATTTCACATGTACCATCTGAATTCATTCACTGGTGCTGTATAGTCCGCAGTTTTCACGTTTTTAACGCTCCCAGGCACTACACTACTTCATTGTTTTAAGAAAATGCAATTACTTGAGAGAGAACGTATTGAAAGTACTTATGATGATTGGTTTTGGAGATAGGGTGCGTTCACAAGAAGAAAGTCTGCAATCTATTCAATGAAAAATCATCCTGATCGTCCGCCAATTACTAGATCGACAGTCAGCAAAATTGAAATCAAAATTCAGGAGATACGGCCACGTAGAGATTTACCTAAAGGAAGACCACCGAGAGTATCTGAAGAAACAGTGCTGAACGTTCTACTAGAAACCCAAGATAACCCTCATACATCCATTACTACAATTTCCAATAATTTCAATTTATCAGTAGGGGGTCCGTGCATAAAATACTTAAGGTAAATAAGTATCATCCCTATAAAATTAAGCTGGCTACATGAATTATTAGAAAGACGATTTTGACCGCAGAGTACAGTTTTGTGAGCAGATTCTGAAATTCATATCAACATCTAAATTTCATTACAAACATAATTTTTTCTGATGAAGCCACTTTACTTTAAATGGCCCACGTCAACAGACAAATCTGTAAGTATTGGGCGACCGAGAATCCTCATTGAATGCAAGAATGCCACACACAGCGGCCTTCAAAAAAATTAAATACATGGGCAGCGATTGTTCAAAAATCGTATAGTTGGTCCCTATTTTTTTTGAAAGGAACACTAAACGGAGAGGGACTACTTGAACTTTCTCCAGTTCGAACTCATTCCGGCTTTAGCTTGTTTTGTTTCCTAACCCACAAGATCCTGACATACCTAATAACGAGATATGGTTTCAACAAGATGGGGCACCTCCTCACTATTCAATCGCTGTTCGATAATTTCTTAATGCAACTTTTCCCAACAGATGGATAGGACGGAGAGGTCCGATTGAGTGGCCGCCAAGATCAACCGGACATAACCCCATTGGATTTTTTCTTATGGGGTTATTTGAAGTCTAAAGTTTATTTGAATAGACCAAATAATATTGATGATCTAAAAGAGAGAATCAGGCAGGAAATAAGACTATCAGTCCAGAAGTAATTGAAAATGTGCAACCGGGAAAACATTGAATCGACTTCAAAAATGTCTCGAAGTAAACGGACAACAGATTGAACATATGTAAAAATTAAATTAGTAATTACATTTGTGTGTTTTCATATCGTACCTCTCATTATCCACTATCTCCGTTTCTGGCAATCCATCGAGTTGAGGCATATGGTATGTTCACAAAAAGTGATAAGAATTTATCGTAGAATTGTAAAGTGAAATAATATACAGGGTATTACCTTTCAAAAAACTAATGACAACGCCATAGCTCTTGAAATGAGACACCCTGTATACAAAATTTTTATTGCGAAAAATGCCCAAATAAAATACTAATCGACCTGTCCGAGGATTTTAACATGAAATAGAAACCTAATTTTTTAATGAATTTGTTCCTTTCATCATGAAAGCACTGTATATATATATAATATATATATATATATATATATATATATAATATATATTATATATATATATATATATATATATATATATATATATATATATATATATATAATGTTTCACTTGTTCTAGTGTTTTTAACTTGCCAACGTCCAATATACTTGTTGATTCATAAACTTTTTCTGTTGGAGTATAAAAGTCCAGATCAAAGATTGCTTTGATGATCCTATTTTGCATTCTTTGTAGTTTCGATAGTAAGGTGCACTTCCCCAACATACAATCAAGTATCTAATAATCTTCTTGTATTGTAGTTTATAATTTTTGTACACCTCCTAATTGCACCAACCATTGGAGCAATTTTTGTCATTACATGTTCAATGTGCTTATCCCATGATAATTTATTTGTTAAGTGTAGTCCCAGATACTTGTAATCTGTTACTTCCTTCAAATTTATATCATTTATACTTAACTTAATATCACATTTTTTTTATTTTTTTGATTAAATATCATGTAAACAGTCTTACTAGTGTTAATTGTTAATTTATTTTGACACAGCCATTTGTAGTACAGTTCGAGATCAGAGTTTATACCTTTTTCCAGTTGCTTAATATCATTGTTTGACAGTATGATAACAGTATCATCAGCAAACATGAAGTATTTTGATTTCAGCATAAGGTATTTGATACTGTGTACATATAGTAGATATTCCAGGGGGGCCAACACTGATCCTTGTGGTACACCTATACTTAAGTCCTCAATCTCACTATCATATCCATTTACAGTGGTATATATTTTTCTATCACAGGTATATGTTTTCAACAGTTTATAGCAAACTCCTCTCATTCCCATCTTATGAAGCTTGTACAACAATATTTCCAAGTCTACGGTGTCAAAAGCTTTTTGAAGGTCTATAAATACCGCAAGTTTGATAAGCCTTGTATTGGCAAAAGACTGAAAAGCCTATTTCTAAAGATATGAGCTCGTAAATTTTCTCACAAACAAGCAGCGGGTAAGTTGTTTTATAGCTGTTTTAACAACACACAATATTTCTATGATACGTTTGGTAACTGAGAAGTGTGAAAAAGTACCGTTAAATCCAAATGGCAAGATATAATATAAGTTACAAATTCAAAATAATACTTACTGTTTGAAGCATATCATGCGTAAGACACTGTAAATATCGAATGGGATCTGCAATAACAGTTTTGCTACTAGCAACACTTGCAGCTAACAGAGGCAAACTTGTTGGGAACGGTAATGGACTTAATAGTTGATGATGCGTTTTTTCTTGCTGAAGTTCTTGCAATAAAAGCACCAGTTCCATTCTCACCGATGCTAAACCACCAGTAGCTCCATGAAGAGAACAGTAACTCATCAAGGTTCTCAGCAGTGTTTCATTGGCTGAAATTTTTGTTGTTAAACATGTTAATTATTAATTCTCTTTATATATTGCTACCTCTCAACCACATTCTCCTCTTGGAGGCCCGTTGTACCTTCGCCTCAAAATCTAGTTTCTCCTGAATCAAAATTTCATGAAGTGTAGGTCGCAGGTTCACTTCTCCAGGTTCAGGTTCTTGCTCTAAATCCGCTAGTTCGGACATCTCGGAGGCACTGTAGTTGCAGAGCTGCCTTAATGCTTCAACTTCCCGTTCTAACCAAATATACAGCTGATATCTCAATTGACCCCCTAAAAGTTTGATATAATAAAATAACTGAATACATCAAACTTCTGAAAGCATATTAAGCTATAAGAAGGCTGCTCAAAAATATTGCATTTTATAAAAGCAGCTTATTTCATTGAAAGAATGCATAATATGAATTATACACTCCACTAAAACGTTGTAGGGATTCACTATGTTTCATTATTGATATCCCAATCAGAAATTTCAATGAAAATTAGTTTCTTAAATATATGCATATATGCATAATATCATTGTGGATCAAAATACAAGCAACTCCAATATGACTTAAGTTTGGGTGTGGGTTATTTGTTAATTTCTATTAGATAAAACCAAAATCACACTTAAAAAGAGTGTGTAATTGTTTTGTGTATTACTCTAATTTTTATCTTCACAAATAAAAAATCAAATATGTGTTATACGTGTAACTAAAATAATAAATAATTAAAACAGACTCATATCTCAATAACTAAAAGAAATATACCGATTTATCTCAATTCAGAATAAGTGTTTTTTCGACTAAAGTCCACATCTATATAATTTATACTATTAGTTTCTACTTCCTCAAGTCCCTACTTGAAATCTTTACACACTGCAACAGTTTAAAAAAAAAATATATAGATATATATATATATATATATATATATATATATATATATACATATATATATATATATATATATATATATATATATATATATATATATATATATATATATATATATATATTTATATATATATATTTATAATTTCCTATACAAATCTGTTCTTTCAAGCATATACTTAAACTAAAGTTTAAACTTTAAAATAAAACACACTTGGCTTAAGTTTCACTATATAAAAATATTTATAGGGTCTTGCACCGTAAATTATTAAACTAAGATTAATGATAAACCGATTTTAAGTTGACATTTGACAAGCGAAAATGTCAAATTAAACTCGGTTTATCATTAAACTTAGTTTAAAATATACGGTGCAAGATCCTTTTAGATACTGTATTTAGCAGTAAAGGATAGTAGTCGACATGTTTCGAGTTATGAACTCATTATTATGACAAACTTTGACAGAAGGTAGGTTGCTTGATTTTGAACATATTTTTTTTAATAAACATGTGTCCGATTCGTTTTTGTTTAGAAGTTACAAGCATTTAAACTTTATTAACATTTAATAATAAAAATTCAAATTAAATGATAATCACAAAACTAAAGACTATAAAAAATGTCCAACCTCAGCTTTGCAAGCCTCACATCGACGAACTGAAGATTCGGTCATTCGAATAATGAGATTTGGAGCATTTCTTATTTGGCTAGCTGCATACCCATATACAAACACAATATCTGCATATTTCTCAGTGGAGAATGAATGCCTACGTTTTTTATTGAAGCAGGTGTATATTTTATAAGTGTGCATTGTTTAATATGCTAAGTGACTTTCTGTCACTTCCTGGTTGACAGAAAAAATTACGATTCTTCAAATGCTTGTAACTTCTAAACAAAAATGAATCGGACCCATGTTTATTTAAAAAAAAATGTTAAAAATCAGGTGACCTACCAATTGTCAAAGTTTGTCATAGAGCTTGTAGAACACCCTGTATATATATATATATATATATATATATATATATATATATATATATATATATATATATATATATATATATATATATATATATATATATATATATATATATATATATATATATATATATATATATATATATACTCAGACTCTACAATATTACGTTTCACAATGAAATTATGCAAACAATACAGATCTTTTTACTTCGAACATTATGTGTTAATTGCCGATTAGAAAATGAATAATGAAAATATTTGTTATTATTTTGTATTAACTAATGAATTTTATCCAATGTTCACGTATGTACAACGTAATCAGAAATGGCTGGATGATTCTAAAAATTGCTTTTATTCTGATCATTCAACAACATATATTAGTAATCACACAGCCAAGGAAGAATTTTCAATATTCAAAGCAAATACATATAGATATTTGTTTTACTCAATTTGATTTAATATTTATGCTTTGGCTCAATATTAGTTTCACAGAAGCCTGTTGCATTAAAAATAAAGCACAAGTGATATTCGAAATATTCTGTGAAATACTTACAGCTTTTGTATAAACCATGATGAATTTCAGTTTAAATAATCATTTTTTATCGAAATTTGATTACTTATATTATCTAAGAGATACACAGTCAATTCGATAACGATCAAAACCTTACCCATATCCATATGTTGAGTAACTGATTATACTGAGATCTGTTCGTTAGTAAAAGAAAAACACATCGAATACATAGAGGTACTGCCGTGCAAACGACATCTACGTGCTTCACTCAATTTAATAAAACCTCTTAAAAACGAACAGACCTGATACTCCCGAAGGAAAAAAAAATAGAGTACCATCAACTTCAAATCCGGTAGCTAGTGTAGAAAGCTCCTCCATGAGAATTTTTAGGCAAGCAACGAATTTTAACTGCTGAGCCATTATATCGATCTGTTGACAGCTTTCTTCGGTTTCTTCACTATATGGTTCATCTTCTGTTTTCTTAGCACCGCCGATGTTGATACTGATACCTCCCTCAGAACCATCCGAACCCTGAACAAGAAAATATAAGGGATGTTATTGTTTCAACTTAAACTATAGCTTATGTTTTATTTTTATAAAATAAGCATATTTCAATACTTTTGATAATCAAATTTAACCTTTAACTGATATCGTCGGGTCAGAATTGACCCGGCGCATCTTCATTTTTTTTTTTTTATCTCGAGGGACCTACAGTTTAACGCCGGTTCCGAACGGCCAATGGGCTTGTAAACAAAGTACATTACCCAACAATTCATCTTTATAAATAGAACAACTAAATTCCGGACATACACAAAACCCAAGAGCAAGGTGGGACTCGAACCCACATCCTCGGCTTACAAGCGGTATACCTTACCCTTACCGCTGGTCTACCGTGGCCTCCATCTTCATTTCATCACAGGACAGGCGCTTTTGCACTTATGTGGTTATGGTTCCGAGACTTCTCATAAATATTTCATACAAATAGATACCTCAAACGCCAGCTCCATTTGAGCATCGCAAAGGCCGAATTGTACGCGTAAGGGTCAAATTTGACCCGAAGATACCAGTTGCGTGTGTGTTTTGAATTCATTTCTCTATGGATTTCTCGTTATTGACGGCCGGTAATATATCGAAAAAGTACGTGAATTGTTCTTGAACAGTGAAGACGATGGCAAAGAGCCCTTAAATACGACGAAACTTCAACGAATGAAACTAGGCCATCAATTTCTCAGCCCAGACCTCCTCCCTGATGCAGTAAGTAAGGCAAAAAAAAAACGACGAAGATGTTACATATGTAAATCGAAAAATGGCAGTTACTATTTTACAAAGTGTAATAAGTGTAACGGGCGCATGTTTGAAGCACCTTACGGACACAGCTACATTATTATGTGAAAAATGTAAGAAGCGAGTGATGGGTTATGCAATTGATAGATAGATAATCTTTATTTGTCCAGTTATACAAATAAATGTGTAGGACACGTCAATGTTAAAAATATAAAAACATATAAATATATACAATTAATATTCTAACAAGTAAATACAAAAAAACATATTGTCAAACAAACATACATATTATCATATCATCAACCTAACCCAAATCACAAATAGCAGCAGGTACATATTATCACAGTTTTATCGAAGAAAAATCACTATCTAGGAACTCTCGAAGGGTGTAAAATGCACTCTCAACGAAAAAGTTTTTGAGTTTCTCTTTCAGCTTATTCTCTGAAAGATTACGTAGATTGATTGGAAGTTTATTCCAAATTTTTTTAGTTAAGAAATCTATATTTTTTTGTATGTAGGCATATTTAGTCCTACTTTGTTGTAAGTCTTGCTTATGTCTTGTATTATATTGATGATCCAATAAATTATCTTCGAACAAATCTGAATTTCAAAACACATTCCAAAATGTAGATAGAAACCAAAGTCAGAATCTTATATTTTAAAAAGATTGGTTTACAGCTCTCTCTTGGTTTCAGACCAAAAATTGACCTTATGCATCTCTTCTGCAGAATAAAAATTCTACCATCCTCCACCGACACTCCCCCCCCCCCAGAAAATAATGCCGTAAGAAATTCTCGCCTGCATATATGCATGATATGCAATCATTGCAGTTTTATGGTCCACGCTCATTGACAATACTCTCAGGGCGAAAATGTACTTAGAAAGGCTTTTTGAGAGATCAGCAATGTGAACTCTCCAGTCGAGCCTGCTGTCAACCCTGACACCCAAGAATGAAACGTGTTGCTGTGCCCTGAGAATTTTAGACTTATATGTTAGACTAAACTCTTCGCCCTGTTGACCGAAAGATATGATCTGAGTCTTTTCCACATTAAGCATCAGATTGTTTTGCTTGAACCATTCTTCCAGAATGCTCAACGTCTCCCCCACACTAACCTCACACTCCACTCCAGACATCTCACTAAAGATGACAGAAGTGTCATCAGCATAAAGAACCATGTCCTGAGATATTATTTTAGGAAGCTCATTTACATATATAATATAATATAATTGTTATTGCAGGCTTTTTTTTTTAACGAGAATCTATTTCTTTACTTTTTGTAGAATGTGAAGATTAAATATATTGTATGAGGGCCCATTATATTTTTTGTTGTTGATATTTTGATGTTTCAGTTGAAATGTTGGAAATTATATTGCGTTACACTTTTTCAGATGAAGTATTTGTATTTTTTTCCTACAATAAAGTGTATTTTTATCCAAGATTTTTTATTTTTAAACCTGTCATATACATTGCTAAAAATTTATTAAATACTGATATTTTGTAATTTTGTATTTTGTAATAAGGTTTCAACCTTTTTTAAAAGTATCGTGTCAGAATCGACCGAAGATACCAGTTACGTAAGTAAAAATGACGATACCAGCTGAGGGTTAATCAACAGTTATGCTTGTAGAAAGAGAATATGAGAATCACTTCACGTTACCATTAAACGTTTTTTCTGAGAATCCAAAGTTCTTGCACGATTTAATTAAAAAATAGAATATCATATAGAAATTATGAATCATTGTTCTGTCTATAGAATACCTTCAAATCAAACATGAGCCTATAACAAATACTTTATTACATTTTTATAGATAAAATAAATACCTTGTCATCCTCATCGTCACTCCACTTCAATTCCAAATCATCTGTCATTGTGCGGAAATTTTTCGATGGGGCACCCCAATCTACAGCACAAGAATCTTGATTGCCCTCTAGTTTTTCTCCATTCCAAGAGAGAATACCGGTATCTATTTCTGGTGCAGGTTTTGTGTCCTTGGGAGTTGAAACTGAAAAATTAATTTGAAAAAATTTGAATTTTTCATGTGACGTAAGTGGATTACTTCAATAAGAATAATTGACAAAGATATACCAATGAACTTATATAAGTATAAATATATTGACAATTGACTGCTCGCTTAACACTGGGTGGAACATAATTGAAAATTATAATAAGCTAAACACTTAGCATGTTTGGACCTTAGAATATCCCCCCTTATTAATAAATAATAATAATAAAGGTTTTTATTCCGTAAGAATGTCGTTACATTATGGAATAAGTCAATACACATATATACCTAATATACAATACAACATCTCAGTACATATGCTTAATATAGAATAATACATCTCAGTACAGAAAAAACTCCTCGAGACTGTAAAAACTTTTATCGACTAAATATTCTTTCAGTCTTTTTTTGAAAATATTTAGATTTTCTGAACGCTTCATATTTTCATCCAACTTGTTGAACACTCTGATTCCAAGTGAGGAAGGAGACATTAAACCTATTCTATATATAAAATTAGGCAACCTCAAATTAAGATTGTTGCGAGTAGGATAAGCATGAAAGTCAGCACCCCGAAGAAACCCTCCCCGGTTTCGATATATTAAGGAGGCAAGTTCAAGAATCAAAATCGATGGTAATGACAATATTTTCCATTCTCTAAAATACCGCCTGCAGGAAGTCGTCTGAGGGACACCAACAATACACCTAACCACCCGTTTTTGACTAATAAAAACATCCCTAGCAGCGGAGGATGCTCCCCAAAAGCCTATCCCATAACTCAGTCTTGAAGAGACTTGCGCATGGTAAAGTTGTAAAATCTGTTCAATAGAAAGAACATGTTTCAGATTTCTCAGTAAGTAGCACAAAGAATCAATTCTTGTGCACACACTTTGACAGTGAGCCTTCCAATTCAAGTTTTCATCAAGTATAACACCCAAGAATTTAACACTAGCAACTCTGTGTAATAGAGTGCCATTGAGGGTTACATTGATATTGAGATTGCTATTGTTATTATAGTTATGAAAAATTGAAAAATTAGTCTTTGCGGCGTTAACATGTAGTGAATTCATAGAGAACCAATCAAATAATTTATCCAAATTATACTGTATTCGCGTCTCCAAAACTGACGAATTCTTATCTGATATAACCGCAGTGGCATCATCAGCATACAAAAACATACAGCAATCCACACTAGATCCTATATCATTTATGTAGAGTAGAAACAAAATTGGGCCCAAAATCTGTTTCTTAAATATTTAGATTGTTGCAATGTCAATTTCGGGCATTCAAAACCATGGTGAATTAATTCACTCATAGTAATAAATAACATTAATATGACAATAACAAAACAAAAATCGAAATAATAAGAAATATTCAATATAAGTTTTTGACTGAGATGTATTAGAATTAGAACCCATGTAAAAGTGTTTTCGATTTTAGAGAACCTACCAGGTGTTGTTTTCGGATCAGACACCACTAGAGGAAGTTTAGACAGAACCTCTAGAGCTAAAGCAGGGCATCCCGCTCTGAAATGTCCATGAGCTGTAGTAAAATAGAGCTGTCTCTCCAGCGGTGTTATCGATTCTTCCACCACAACATGTTTGCCCCCCGGCAACCATACTTTTCTCTGCCCCCTATTAGCTACATGATGTCTTACAAGAAGTGGATGAGTTCTTAAATAAACGTAAAAATTAAAAACATTTGGATCAGTTTCTCTAGACTCCTTCGATTCATCATCATGATATTTGTGCTGGGTACCGGCATTGCCAATTAAAAGAGTGCTCAGTGCAGTCTGATGATCCTTCACGGTCCACAGAGCCATAGAACGTAAAAATGGGTCCGGATGTGCTTTGCAAATATCTTGATCATTTCCTAGAAGAAATTAAATGCACTATGAAAATTAAATCAGAAAATGTTGCTAATATTTTTCAGAACTAGACGTACCTTCTTCATCACATCCTAAAATATCTGTATATAATAATTTCTTCAACATATTATCATCTCCTTCATATAGTCGAATTATTATAATAGCTAACTGTATGTCATTCAATCTGTTGATGCAGATTTCGATTGCGTCGTTCAGATTTCCTGCCAGCAAAAAGAAGGCAGCTGCATGTTCAAATCTTTGTTTTCCTAATAAAGCATAAGCGTTCTTCAAAGCTGCTTTCCTCCATCTGTCCTCATTGAAGTTATTTGAAAAGAAGCTGGTCATTCTCTCATCATGTTTGGATCTGAAATAACAGATATTTTAATTACGCTGATTCTAATCTTCCGAATAATGAAATATTTACCGGTAAAGACCCCACAATAAGCTCTTTTTATTCATTGCTAAATAATAAAGAGCAGCATCCATTGGATCTTGCTTAGCCATAAATGAAGCTTTGGCAAGCACCTGTATGCATTGCTTCAAGAGATTAATATTTCTTATCCACCATCCAACACCTAATTCTCTCAACTGTGGCCAAGTGGGCTCAGCTTTAGCAAAGCTAGGTATTAAATTCAATAGTTCCTCTTGACTTTCAGAATGAAAAGCCCATGCCAAGTTGTTTGTGCCTACTCCTTGCTTCTGGAATTGAGCTCTTTGAGCTAAAGGAAGACACCTACAAAAACCGATTACACAAACTGCAAATTACATAAAATTGAGTGTATTATCAACTTACCGTAATAAATAACCATAATGCTTCATAGCCAGAAGAAATCTCAGTCCACAATCGTCTAATGAATCTGCAATTACCTCATCTGGTTGCCCAACAAGGTTTTCCTTTGCCATTGCAGACTTGGCCGCATCTATAGCAAATCTTTCCGCCAAATCAGTATTACAAGTAGATACAGTATCTGCAAGTGCTAATAAATGCATTTGATCTAAACTGGAGAGACCAGGTAAATGCATATGGGTAAGAAGGCGAGACAATGTGCGACCTTCTTTAGGTGTAAAATGTGTCAACCCAACATTTTTTTCCGATGGACGTCTTTCAAGTTTTGACATTTCTTGTTCTTCAAGAAGAGTGTCTAATGAGTCTTCCATAATAACATTATTGTCAAAAAGTTCATTGTAGTCCTTCTTTTCTTCTTGAATAACTGAAATAATATTATATCATCTAAACTTTATATTCAGTTCCTTGTGATCTGTACACTTTAAAATTGATTAACAAAACAATTGAACAATGAAAACTTTTAGAATCTCTAACCTGGTCGCTCCTTATCAGCCGCCAGCAGAGTCCATAAAGGTAATGGTGCAATGTTTTGAATTTCATCATAATCTAAAGCAATATCTCCTATGCTTGCTCTATGTTCTGGACTGCCTGCAGGGTAGCTAACTGATAATGTTCTTGCTCTTGCCCAGCTTTGAACTTCTTCTGGTGTTTCCATATTACCTCCTATACATTTCACAAGATGGCAAAGTATAGCCTTTACCCAACGAATTTTACCAGAATTCAACAATTCCATCAATTGTTTCGGGTGATACTGAGGTAAAACAGGACAAGCTATTCTGGATGCTTCAAATAAGCCATAGTCTGGCATGTAATCAATGTTCGGTTCCTTGTTGGCCCTTTTACGATCCAATATTTGTAAGTTCACAGAACTTATTCTTCCTGAAATAAGTAGATATTTAAATTGTTATGAATAATTATATATTATTCTGAACGTATGAGGAAATTTTGAAACAAAATATGAGACAAATATCTTTTTTCAAAAGATCTGAAAATTTTCAACCTTTATAACAGCTGCACAGTTTCCCCACCTAAACGAATATTAAAATCATTTGGGAGTAGCAAATTTTCGAAATTGGGGAACGCCACAAAAGATTGATCTTCTCGAAAATCTGGACCACGGAACTGCTTTGAAGAATAATGTGTTGCCTAACTTTCAAATTCTAAGACCTACGTAACATCGCAAATTTTCGCTTAAACAGCTCGCTAGAAGGAGACGGAAGAAATCAATGATTGATCATAATTATTTCTTCCACTGATAAGTCAGAACTACCCCTACAGTCCCCAATACCTTGAACTGTCTATTTCATAAACACTGGAGATTCAATATGAAACCTAAGTTATAAATGAACGTAATATATTTACTCTAACTTCAAATGAATAACATATTGAGTTACTAGAACACTTTAATGGAACTTCTTCTACAACAAAAGAGTTACTAGGTAGGCATTCAGGTTTCATAGATGTAATGACAAATTAGAAAAATCTATTCTCAAAATGAGACTGGTATTTATTGTTTGTTGTTAAAGTTAAATAAGGGTGAAAGTTGTTACTGAGGATAACCTACCCTAATACATATTTCTAATAGAGCAATGACAAATTGGGAAATCAGTAGTGAACAGTATAGGCCAAGCTACAGAGATTTTTTCATGTAAAAAGTGTTAGAAGAAAACCAGCTCCGCCATTGTGTGTCAAATAGTTCCACATGATATAGTGATATGTTTTTCACTCGACTTTATTATTTATGTCTTTGTTATTAACAATTTTATGCAAAAATTAGTTTTTTGCTTATAAAATTGAAACTATCAGAGTAATCGTGATGGTGTCAATAGACTTATTGTAGAAAATGAAAAGACGAAAAAAATGAGAGGTCGGACGACTCAATCAGGCCCTCAGTCTAAGAGAAAATTGGAAAAAACCGGCCAAAATGCAGTTTTTTCAAAAGTTCATAACAAGGTTATTTTTGAGTTGTAGCGTAGATCCTCCGGCCAGTATTAGCTATTGATATGAACTTCATTTGTGCGAAGATCAGGAACTGTCCGATGCATAGTTTTTGATCTGTGGCCATTTGATTATGTTACTATGTAATTTTCCAGCAGACCTGAATGCGACAGATATGGTCTGATTTCCATTTCCAAAAAAGATTTTGAAAGTAGAATTCTCATAGTTCAAAACGTTCATCTTGGTTTTAGATAAAAACGCTGAGAAATATGTTAAAAATAAAGCTGAACATGACGAAAAACGGCCGAGCGCGTAAGAGTAGTTGAAGAGTGGGGGTAGAGCAGCAGGCAAGGAGAAGTATGACATTCGAAAGCGTCGGCATTTTGAACGTGACAGTAATTTCTAAACGTTGTCGGATAATAATTGTAAACCCCCACTCTTCAACTACTCTCTCGCGCTCGGCCGTTTTTTGTCATGTTCAGCTTTATTTTTAACATATTTCCCAGCGTTTTTATGAAAAACCAAGATGAACGTTTTGAACTATGAGAATTCTACTTTCAAAATCTTTTTAGTAAATTGAAATCGGACCATACCTGTCGCATTCAGGTCTGCTGGAAAATTGCATAGTAACATAATCAAATGGCCACAGATCAAAAACTATGCATCGGACAGTTCCTGATCTTCGCACAAATGAAGTTCATATCAATAGCTAATACTGGCCGGAGGATCTACGCTACAACTCAAAAAATAACCTTGTTATGAACTTTTGAAAAAACTGCATTTTGGCCGTTTTTTCCAATTTTCTTTTAGACTGAGGGTCTGATTGAATCGTCCGACCTCTCATTTTTTTCGTCTTTTCATTTTCTACAATAAGTCTATTGACACCATCACGATTACTCTGATAGTTTCAATTTTATAAGCAAAAAACTAAAAAAAAACGCGAACATAAAATTGTTAATAACAAAGATATAAATAATAAAGTCGAGTGAAAAACATATCACTATATCATGTGGAACTATTTGACAAACAATGGCGGAGCTGGTTTTCTTCTAACACTTTTTGCACAAAATGCTCACTCTAAATCTCTGTAGCTTGGCCTAAGTAGAATAGAAAGTTATTCCATTGGTTGTAACAGTAAGGCTAAATTTAAAAAAAAAAGGGAAATTTACTTCAAGAAGTTGTTGCACCTCGTAAAGACTAAATGAAGAATATAATTCAACTGATAGAAAATTTTATGAAATAAGTAGAGCATTGAACAGTGCAAACCTACTAGATATGATAATTTGTATGCATTTTTCTAAAAAAAAATTAATAAAGAAGCCCACCTAGCGTAGGTATCGCTGCAAGTTTCCTCTGATTTTCTTGAGTTAATGTTCTAAAATCAACCTCTCTTCCTGGTCTATAATCCACTTCATCTGATTCCATTCTTTGGTCGGAATTCTGCGGTTTCCACTGTGTATAAACATGCATTTCCGAATCCATTCCTACCACCAAGATACCATCTCTCACCCAACTTATTTGCATTGGTAGAGCAGGCAAACCATCAGCTGTTTGAAGTTCAATCTTCCTTAGCGTCATCCATTTAAAATCATCTACAAACATCGGTTGCGCCAAAGAACTAGCTTTACGAAGAATTGGACGATAATTGTTTATAGATTCTTTCATTGCTTTAACGTTAGCTTGTGCTAAATCAGTGGAAAGAGGCGTGTAAAGCATAATTTTACTACCACATGCTACAGTCAAAATATGTGAACCATCTTCGCAAGATACCCAATCTAATTGCACAATATGTTTTTGCGTAATGGGACAAATATTACCCATTTCAGCAATTGATTTTCTTAAAGACTGAAGTGTGGTAAAACTTGGAACAGCCAAAAGCGTAGGTTTTATTGGTTCAACAGATAATGTGTTAGGCCTATCTTCAGCAAAAGTATGTAAAACTTCATTTATTCTTTGTTGTTTTTTCTTTAAAGTTCTTGAATCATACAGATAGCTCAAATCTAGATGTCTATCGATATTCATTTTCGGCAACACAATATTTTTTAAATGTATTATGTCCTCAAGAATCCATTCTGTACCGCCAGTAGATTCGCATTCATATATAGCAACACATAAATTAATATATCTTGAATCGTGATCGTTTTTGTTTGGCCTTGTGAAACTCTTTCCATACTTATATGCGCACGCCAATCTTCCTGAATATGCTACACTTATATTGAGGACTTGTCCCTCAATTTCTATGGCGGATTCTTTATGCATATTCCATTCAGTCCAAACCTGAAATTAAAAGTAGTAAACTGTGTATGTGTAAATGTTTTTCGAAGACCTTACTTTTTTTGTGTTCACAATATCTCCATTTTCTTCTAGCATCAAATGAGAGTATTCTTTAATAGTTTTCGAATCATTGGAAACCCCCCAGAATCGGATCATGCCATCGGTACAAGCTGTTGCAAAACAATATGGCGCCAAACAGGCAGGGTATATAGAAGCTGAGCTCAAATGACCAGCAGCTGGCGCTGCATGAACAACTTCCACTCCTTCAGGCAATGGAAGAATTTGTTTGACTTCTCTACGAGTTGTAATGCTTATATGGGGAGTCACTTTAGCTTGCTTTAAGTGTAAAGACTCTAAGCTATTTCTTCTAGATAGATCATTTTCATCTTGGACAAGATTGCAATCTGGGACATACATTTGACTTCCTGTTGGAAAAATACAAAATAACTACTACTACTACTACAAAATATGAATTTGAATAATGTTGTCAACAATAGAATTACCTGTTAAAGATAATTCACCCTCATTAGAAGCTATCACTAGTTTCCACATATGGATGATAGTGTTCTGATCGGTACAATCCAAAAGTACTATGAAAAAAGGTTGTTCAAAAACAGCAGACTGTTGAAGATCAACCATTGCGTCGTTTCCGGACAAGTTAATAGGTGTAGTTCTTTGTCCAGATATCAATTGCTCCTGATAAACATGGAGAAAAATTGTGTTGTGCCACTGAATAGCTTCAGATATTGTCTCCAATTGAATAATACATCCGGGTCTAGAGGTACTCTGCTGAGAAACTATATTGATATTCTCCAATAACGTGGCTTCGTCCATCGAAGAGAGGTCGGACATTGCACTTTCGTTCTCCTCATTTTTGCGATTTTCTTTAGTGGACAGTTCAGCGAGCAACGTACGAGCGTCAATAACTGCTTGAAAGACTCTCAAGCAGTGTCCATCAGAAGCTACGAAGCAAGCACTAGGTGAGTTGGAAAATGTTCCTAGTGTACTAGAAGGTAGTAATGTGGGTATCCAAGCGACATTGCTGAAAGCGGAGGGTTCCGGAGAGCTTATTCTTGCCAATTCAGAAATACCACCCGATTTAGATAAAGGTCCCACTGCATCAACTCGCCATAAAATTAATTCGCTGCAGAATCCCTATAATAAATATTTCTTTAACTAACAAAAATCTATATTATAAAGAATTAAACTTACACTTTTGCTCTCTGATTTGTTTGAGTCAACGATATTGTGATGGCTAGTTGTGAGCAAAAGTGGTAAAACTGGGTGACAAGTAATGTCATTAACTCTGAACCTATGTCCGGATGCGCGACTTTTATGCCCTATACTCAGGACTTGACTGAACTTAGTTTTCTCAGCAAATGTGAGCTGCCACAAATTTAATGTCCCATTGTCATGTTTGGTAACCAAAGAAACATGTGGAGAAGTATCTGCTAACTCTTCTTTATTATTATTAACCTGAAAACAATTTTGAAAATTATAAGTCATCAAATATTCAAGTTATTACTATAAAATAAGCTATACCTCGGGAATGTTGCCATGTTCGTTTGTTTCCTTGATGATTGGTAGATTATCTTTATTCACGAAATCTTTAACTAAATGCTTCAAAAGAAGAGCAGAGTGGTATAAACTAACTGTTGTTGACATGCTCATTGAATCGCCAAGCGGAAATGCTTGTGGAATACGAGTAGAAAAAGACACCTGTGCCTGACGAAACGAACCGGGATGATACTCATCTAACCATTCTATAACCCTACAAGAAAAATAAAATAATAATTTTTGGATTGATTGGGCCGATACTTGGTGTAAATTAATAAACATATTAAAACAATGGTTAAAAATAACAATTTCAACATTTATTATAAGAAATAACGCATGACGCACGTTTCGGTGGAACTTCACCTTCTTCAGATGCTAATGGCAAACTAACTATGATTCTCTGTTATATCGAAGACAAGAAATGACAAATTATGTAGAAGGGGTAAATACAAAGATGGTTACAAATAATTATTAGAAAAGGAAAAACCAATTCTGAACTGCTAGTCAGGTAGTTCGGTAATTTTGAAAAGCTTAAGAAGGGGGCTTGAAGTATGATCGATTTGGCTATTCAATAGGAGACCGGAATGCTTGTATTTATTTATTATTTATTTTTTTATTTATTTACCTAAACATACAGTAAATCAAAAATAATCTCATATATAAAATATTAAACTCAAAATTATAATTCATGATTTAGGTAAGTTTACTCCAAATCAGCGTATTGCTGTTCCAGGAGTTCAATCACTCTTAAAAGTTAATATTCAATTAAAGTCTGCTGAACAAAAAAATGTTTTTATTGACTTCACAAACTTAGGAAATGAGCTGCTATTCTGTATTTCTAGAGGTAATCTATTAAATGTTTCAGAGCATTTCCTTATTGGATTCCTTTTGCCTATTTCAGTCCTTGCTTGTTGTAAGTGGAGATTATGTTTTATTCTGGTTCCGTATTGATGAATTTCACTATTTCTTGTTAACCTGATGTTGAGTTTATATCCTTCATATTCTTTTTTATAAATTACTTTACATTGTTCTATTTCTAATAGTGTTTTTATTGGTTCTATATTTAGTGTTTTGTATACCTCTGCAGTAGGAGTCCTATAATCAATGTGAAATAAGAGTTTAATAAATTTATTTTGTAGCCTCTGGAATTTTGATAGCAGAGTTTCAGAACATGTCCCCCAAATGCATATCAGGTATCTTATGTTCGAAGCAAAGAAAGCATTGTATAAATTATATTTAGAATTAATATCCAAATACTGTTGACATTTATATATCATACCTATCATCGGAATAATTTTACTGCTCAAATATTGGTAAGTTGAACTGGCAAGCAGCCAGTTCAACTTGTTGTCCAAAATGATTCCTAAATATTTAGCTTGATCTGTTTTAGTTAAAATACTGCTTCTTAATCTGAGTTGAATTATATCTTCGTTCTTATTTTTCTGTTTGAATAACATATATTTTGTTTTGTTGCTATTGAGTTTCAATTTGTTTTCTGTTAACCATGAGTTGTATTTTAGCAGATCATTATTTATCTCCTCTTCCTGTATCTGTAATGATTCTAAAAAACATTACAGATGGTTAAAATTACATTGGTAGAACTTTCAGAAGTTTTCAAACTAGAATTTCAGAACAAAAACGTAGCTTTGTTAATCAGAAGTCGGATTCACATTATGAAAATCATTTAATCCAAGAAAATCACATATTCAATTTCGATTTTAAAATATTAAATACTGAAAGTAGGGGAATTAAACTTAATTTTTTAGAATCATTACAGATAAATAAATACAAGCATTCCGGTCTCCTATTGAATAGCCAAATCGATCATACTTCAAGCCCCCTTCTTAATCTTTTCAAAATTACCGAACTACCTGACTAGCAGTTCAGAATTGGTTTTTCCTTTTCTAATAATTATTTGTAACCATCTTTGTATTTACCCCTTCTACATAATTTGTCATTTCTTGTCTTCGATATAACAGAGAATCATAGTTAGTTTGCCATTAGCTTCTGAAGAAGGTGAAGTTCCACCGAAACGTGCGTCATGCGTTATTTCTTATAATAAATGTGTAAATTGTTATTTTTAACCATTGTTTAAATAATAATTTTATTATATACAGAAAATTATATTACTGGCACCAGGGCCTACTAATACATTTAGAAAACTAGAAACTAGAAAACAAAAGTATTTTCACTTTAATGACAATAATAAAAAGAAGTCCATTCAAGTTTCAAGAAATTTCTAAAGCTATGGAATAATTCTTTATAATTTTTAATGTTCACAATATTCAGGGAGATGGAATTAAATACATGGATGCTTCTATAAATAGGGGAATTCTATGACTTATTTGTTTTTCTATATTTGCTTCTAGGTAACCTGGAATGTATATTTTTAGTTATAGGCGAATCAAAATAAGCGCTACGCCGCCTGGTGACAATCAGACTAATTAAAAATCTTGACATAGTTCTTACGTTCTCCTTTGTTTTGTGTTTATTTTTGTGATTTTTTACAAATATTTATTATTTGCAATCATTTTGAAAGCTATGAGTCGTTCGAATAGTTATTGTTCAGTTCCTAAGTGTTCTTCCTGGGAAAAGAAATGTTCAAATGTGAATTTCCATGCTTTTCCTCCAACTGGTGAGAAATATCGTGTTTGTGTAGAAGGGAAAAGGGAATACTCCTAAAGTCTCTACTTCGTGTGATCTGATAACTACAGATAGTGCTCTAAACAGTTTCACTGGTCTCAATAATATAAAACTATTAGATACAATAGTAAAAGCAGTACAATCTGTTTACAGTGATCAACGGTCACATAGATTAACAATTAAACAGCGTATTGTTTTAGTATTGACAAAATTGAAATGTGACCTTACATATGTGACATTATCTCTTTTATTTCGCATTTCACAAGAATTATTCCAAGAATATATTTATGAAATGCTACCCATTATGAGTAGAGTTCTTAGTTGTGTCATAAGATTCCCAGAATATTCTGAAATACAGAAAAACATGCCAAAATGTTTTCAAAGTTTTCAAAATACTGGAATCATCTGTACAGAAATTTTTATACAGAAACTAAAGTGCCTTTGCTGCAGGATCAGCTTTTACTCTCAGTATAAATCTAATAACACAGTGAAATTCATGACAGGTGTTTCTCCTGGAGGTTTAATTACTTATATCAGTGAACCATATGGGGGTGAGCATCTGATAAAACGATTTTCCAACAAAGTGACTTAATTTTTAAGTTAGAAAGCTCACAGGATGCTATTATGGTTGACAAAGGTTTCTTGATAGATGATATTTGTCAACAGTTTAAAATAAAGTTGATCAGGCCACCATTTTTTAAAAGACAAAAAACAGTTGATTACAGAAGAAGCATTGTTGAATGCCAAAATAGCAGCTGCTAGAGTACATATTGAACGAGTCAATCAGAGAATTAAGATATTCATCTCATGATCTAACCTAAGATTTCTCTCAATTTGGCTACAGAACAAATGATGATAATCACCTACCGCCTCAATAGCAATGAGAATACATACACAGTAACACACTTGTTCACTAAAGAACCCTGAAAAGTCTGTATATTTATGGTAAAATTATATTTCAAAAACACAAATAAACACACGACAAATACAACATAAATATTCCAATGTCAATATTTATAGTTCTACGACTGGCCACATTGGCGCTGCATTCTTATTTTCAGATGCCTATAGTAGTATCACATTTTTGATTATATAAGCAACAAATTGTTACACCTTTGTATTATGCTACTGATAGATAAATAAATAAATAAAAATAAATGTCTTTCTATGTCTTGTCAAATAATTAAGATATTTTATTTGTGGTTTTAATTTTACTTGTGTTTTTAATAGATAATTCTTTATACCATATATTAATTTTACTTGTTCTAATTTTTTCAACTTTATTATATTAAGAATTTTAGTCATGTTCTGTGTTCTATATTAAATATATATTTTATTGCTTTGTTTTGAGTTCTTTGTAGCTTATTAAATACATCATTTGGTGTATTAAATATCTGATATGAGGTTCTATAAAAGTAAAAAATTTCACTTTTAGTAGCTATTATTACCAGATGAGGAAACTGCCATCTAATGGATGGATGCTGAACAATAGATCTGGGCTATGGTGCCAATCTCGCAGAAGTGATTCTATTCGAGCATCGAGTGCATCTGGCCCACCGGATTCTAGTGGCTCCTCTGCATGCTCATCTAGATGGACAGAAGTACGCCTGCATAAAATAGAGGAAGAAATTATGAATCAACTATGGTTTTTAATCTCTATTAATTAATTTATTTTTCAATACATGTCATTATTGGAAATGTATAAGAAAAAATTTGGATTACTTTGTATACTCTTCAAGCAAAGATTCAGCTTGTAAACTGAAATGCATTTCTTTGTTATCCAGCCAGTGAAGTACAAAAGCCGGTCGAGGATTGCAAAAACTGATGTTTGGTACCAATGGTATATCGGTTTCAGCATTTACACTTGCAGCTAGATGGAAATGCAGACCTGGAGTGACACCTGGAAATATATTTCACATTTTCATGAAAAAGATTGAACTATAGTCGATCAGAATATAAATAAATGTACTCAAATAATATTATCATCGTTGAATTATTTTACCTGTACCGTGGTAACCGTAAGAATGAAAATCGTGCACACTATAAGTTGATGGCAGAGTAGGGATAGGAGGAGATGTACCAATATTTCCCTGAGCATGATGTTTTGCATGGCGACGTATATGGAAACAGGTTCTGTAAGCATTAATGATGTTAAACCAATATATATCTATATCTGAGACACACTTATTGAAATATTACATTTGGGGGTGTTCAAGTATTACGTAACGCAATTTTTGACCCTCCCTCCCCCCTATGTAACGCGGCGTAACGTTTTCATGAACCCCTCCTCCCCCCCCTATAAACGTTACGTAACACCCAAGTGACCATTTTTACCTCAAAGTCACAAATATGTTGCGCAAAGTACCGGAAAGTTGCTAAAATACATTATATATATATATATATATATATATATATATATATATATATATATATATATATACAGGGTGCCCCGTAAATAACACGCCAGAGTGACACTGGAGATAGTTTGGCTTCAGGTCAATCAGATAACATCAACATGACCTTAGTAAAAGTTTTCTGGTTTTCGAGATATCGACACTCTTATGTTTTTTTGAAAAATCTATACTTTTTGGTCATTTTCTCGCCTGTTTTGAATATAAATAAGTTCTAACTCATGGTTTTTTTTCTTGTGCTATCATCAATATATGGTTGAGACAATCGACCTATCATTTCATTAAAAACTAGCTCGCTAACCTCAAAAAAAAATCAAGTTGTTTCAATTTAATTTAAATCCGAAAACCTTAAGTAAAGTTTGACTATTTACTGTGAAAATATTGTACCAGACAGAATCAGCAAATGATCTTAAAAACTAGCCTATTCAATGCTCTTTCGAAAACGGTATAACATTCGTGGTTTTTTTCTTTCGAAAGTCTAAAAATTCCAATTTTTGTCATTGAAGTCGTGCTACTTGCGAAATACACTGCGCCGCAAATTTAACGCATACATTAAATATTTCCTAAGTTTTGACTGAATATTTTCTCAGGCGGTGATCCGATTTTAATAAATTTTTCACCAAATTATAGCTCCGTTCTTTGAGAAAATGCAATAGTTATAAGATGATCAAAAAAAATGAATGAACTTATTGTACAGAGTGTTTGAATAGCGACATGTTTTCTTCGTCCAAGTTTACATCCTTCTGCGGGCAATATCGGGTAGCGCAGGCAAAAAAATAGACGGTTTTATAATCGCATGTCTTCTGAGTAATTTATTCTTTCAATCGTCTGTTTATCTCGAGACACTCGAAAGATATTCATGTTTTTATAACCGCTCACACTTTTCAAACGAAATTTTTTTAAAATTTTGTTAATTTGCGAAGAAGGCAGTGTATATAAAATTTCTTTACAAGTAGAAACTGTGTTTATTTGGTTTTGTATGTCTCTCCATACTAAAAGCCCCTTCCGAATCTTTTCAAAATTACCGAACTACCTGACTACCAGTTTAGAATGGGTTTTTCATACTTTACTAATTTGTAACGATCCTTATATTTACCCTTTCTACACAATTTGTCATTTATTTATTTCTTGTATTCGATATAACGGAGAAACCTATTTATTAGTTAGCATCAAGCATCTGAAGAAGATGAAGTTTCACGGAAACGAGGGTCATGCGTTATTTTACTTTGTGTATATAAATAAAATATGTATATTGTTTTTATAATGAACCTTGTTTGCACGATAAAGGGCGCAATTTTGGAGCAATAGGGTGGAAAGTTTGTAAGTAGATAGTTTCGTATATCTTGGGCGGGATTACTTTTGAAATGAAATGAAAATGAAATGAAAATTTTTTTGGTGGGAATTGATTAGAGGGTTGGCCCCCCGGGGAGGAAATAAATCTTTTATACACGTTAAGGTGTGCAATGTTTGTAAGTAGGTAGTTTCGTGTGATATTCTGAATGGGATTTCTTTTGGTTGGAATTGGTTGTTGGGTTGACCTCCGATCAAGGAAGGAAATTATTCTTGTTTACGCGATAGATGGCTCAATTTTGCAATAGGTTTGAAACCTCACAAGAAGTAGTGAATGCTTGCATAATCCTTTGTTTAGCTGACTAGGTACCGTGAGCTTGCTTGGGGTCTGAAGGATTTGGCATGGCCACGGTGGCGGCAGGATAGTAGATATTATCCGGAAAGGATCCAAAAAGGATGATTTCAATGCACTCCTCAAGACGCAACAGCAGGATTCATACGCGCATTTAATTACTCCAAAAAAATATTGCCAGTCACGGACGTGAGCGCTATACCATTTTAATTTATTCTTTAGCCGTTTTCTAAATTTCGTTGGCATTTTTTGGCACAGTTGCAGCAGCAAGTCAGCATGAGAGCCTTTATAGTGCAAAAATAGCTGATGATGCAAATCTGTTTTGGGGATATTACAGTATGAAGTTACTTCTACAACACTGACTACAGCAATGTGCTTCTGTGTATAACGCGTTTAAAACACCTAATCAAAACTGACAACAGAAACAAAATATGAATGACGAAGAATACAGTCAAGGTATTCCCATAAAACATAAAAGGATAGAGTTGCCAACTTGGTAGTATAAAATAAAACTGACAATAAAAATACAATCGAGGGATTCCCCGTGAGACATAAACGAAAAGGGTTTCCAACTTGGGCGATTCAAAGTCCCTAGTTTTTTATTTCAATAAAAATCAATGTTACGTAACGCGTTGTTCGAACCCCCCTCCCGCCCCTGTATTGGTATTGGTAGGTTTGGATGGTGACTGATGCGCTGCGACCTTATTAGATCTATTGTGCCCCATCTTCTTCTGCTTCTCGATGTGTTCTCGTTTTACAGCAGCCCCTCAAGCCTCAATACCTTCAGGAATTTGAGGATTTTAAGGGGGTCTATTCGTGGTATTTCTTCTACAGTCAGCTGGTATGATCCCAGTGTGTTCAGTCTTTCATGGTGCACAGCATAGCACTCCATCAGTATATGGTGAGGTGTTTCTGGACGCTCCTTGCAGAATCTGCAGGTGCTGTCCCCCTCTAAACCTAGCTTCCTTAGGTGTTCTTTGAGTCTGCAATGCCCCGTAAGAAATCCTGTGATTGTCTTTAGACTAGTTTTGCTGAGGTTAATCAGTGTCTTCGATCTTGCTCGGTTGAACTTTCCGAGGAGATCTTTGGCCTGCCTCAGTCCTGGAAGTCTTTGCCAGTATGTTGCTCTCATTGCTTCTTCAGCTTTATTGAGTTCTTCTTGGAAGTAAGATTTTCCAAGTCCGCAGAAAGGTTCTGGCCCGATTAGTGGCGTTGACGCACCCTTTCGTGCTAGGGTATCTGCTTGTTCATTACCCTTCACTCCGACGTGCTCCGGCACCCCCCAAATTGCGTTACGTAATACTTGAACGCCCCCTTTGCTATATCTTTCTTAGTATGATTTCAGAATACTCAGAATGTTGCTCATGATTATCATCAATCATTTTTACTTAGTTTCAGAATTTCTGGAAAGTTTCATTAAAAAAAAATTCATTGCATTTCCTAAACCAACCGATTTATTTTGAAGTACCATAGCAGAGCGAGTATACTTTGTTTTGAACAATATTTACAAAATATCACGACGAAGTAACTACTCACTTCATATGTTTCAATCTCATCAAGAATCTGTGTTTATGTCGATGTGTTCTAAATTTTGGATGGTTCGCTTGTGGATCTAGTTGAGACAAATTCACCAATCCATCTTCTGGAAGCACTGTCTCTACCCATAATCTACAGATATTATCTTTGCAGGAAGTGACCAGCATGTTGGATACTGAACCCCTGAAAATTGAATTTATTTGAATGTGGAAACAGAAGTAACAACAAAAGTTTTCTTCATTCATGGTAATATCAAAAAGTGATGTTTCGATGTGGAGATGATGTCAGTTATTTATTCTTTAAATTATTCAGTGATACAGAAACTAACATTAAATTAAAATAAATCATTAGAAGGTATGGTAAGGTATTCTAATTTGAAGTCTCATGGTGTTTTAGATCTTAATAATAAGTTAGCTTTTGATATTCTCAAGAAATACATGTTACTTCAACAGTTTTCAGAAGTCAATGTGATAGTTTAATAATTAATAGGTAATATAAACCAGTACAACTTATTTATTGAATTTCCAAGAAGAATAGAGTGAATTAGAATTGAATAAATATCTTGATACATTTGCAAAATTTATGATACATTCAAATGAGTAAGCTGATATTTGTAGAAATCGATTGTTAAAACTAAGATCAATAAAATCTTTTTGGCTCTGTGACTTTAACAATCGAATTGAAAGCATATTACAAACTTTTAAACACTTCAGTCTGTATGTTGAACATGTTCAAGAAATGAAACTTTTCACTTCACAACACGTTTTGCTGCAAACTGCAGCTTCTTTGTATGCAACACTTTATACAAAGTTTTTCAATATATGTGTGAAAATCGTAAAACATAGTTTTAATAGAATTTTATTGACAGGGTGTCTACTCAAGTCAGGATCTAAAATTTCCTGAGAATTCCAGGATATTCCAGGTGATTTTATTATTTTTCCAGGTGTATCGCGAGAAGATTTTCCTCTCGTGGACCACTCCAGTCAAAGTTTTTTTTTTGTCAATGTCTTAGACACACGAGTCTACTATATCTTTTTACTTAGAGATTTTCTGAAATAAGTTGCGTCATGTGCAAATGCTGTCAGAAAATTTATCAGTATTCGTTATTATTTCTGGAAATATACTTGACGATTTTTTTCTTTTGCAATTTAATACTGGTTTCAATTTTGTAGAAAGCAAATTTGGAAAAAAACTGAAAACACTTGAAAAAATTCCCTGAGAATTCCAGGATTGGTATTGGTATGTGTGGATGGTGACCGATGCGCTGCGACCTTATTAGATCTATTGTGCCCCATCTTCTTCTGCTTCTCGATGTGTTCTCGTTTTACAGCAGCCCCTCAAGCCTCAATACCTTCAGGAATTTGAGGATTTTAAGGGGGTCTATTCGTGGTATTTCTTCTACAGTCAGCTGGTATGATCCCAGTGTGTTCAGTCTTTCATGGTGCACAGCATAGCACTCCATCAGTATATGGTGGGGTGTTTCTGGACGTTCCTTGCAGAATCTGCAGGTGCTGTCCCCTCTAAACCTAGCTTCCTTAGGTGTTCTTTGAGTCTGCAATGACCCGTAAGAAATCCTGTGATTGTCTTTAGACTAGTTTTGCTGAGGTTAAGCAGTGTCTTCGATCTTACTCGGTTGAACTTTCCGAGAAGATGTTTGGCCTGCCTCAGTCCTGGAAGTCTTTGCCAGTATGTTGCTCTCATTGCTTCTTCAGCTTTATTGAGTTCTTCTTGGAAGTAAGATTTTCCAAGTCCGCAGAAAGGTTCTGGCCCGATTAGTGGCGTTGACGCACCCTTTCGTGCCAGGGTGTCTGCTTGTTCATTACCCTTCACTCCGACGTGCCCCGGCACCCAGAGGAGGATCACTTTGTTGTTCCTGCCCAGGTCGTTTAGTTTGTCTAGGCATTCACAAACCATCTTTGAGTTGATGTTATAAGAGCTCAACGCTTTGATGGCTGCTTGGCTATCGGAGAGGATCGCAATTTTCTTTTTCCGGTATTTCCTATCGAGGTTGAACTGAATGCACCTTTCTATGGCGTGAATTTCCCCTTGAAAAACACTGGGGGACTGACCCATGGGTTCTGAGTATTTGGTACGAGGCCCAACGTCTCCTGCTCCAGTTCCTTCGGGAGTTTTAGACTCGTCCGTATACCATATTATGGTATTCTTCTCCAGTGCTCGAATGGATTCTATGCTCCATTCCTTCTTGGTATTTAGTTCCGTTCGAAATAATTTCTTGAAACTAAATTTCCTGGTAATTTCGTCAGTTGGGAGGTCAGCAAGGTGTGCACTTCCGGTAAGGGTTGAGTCCCTTGTACTGTATGCAGCACCTTTGAGTCCAACTTTAGCCAACCTGAGGTTTGCTCCCCAAGCAGTTCTCCTCACCATGATGTGGAGAGGAGTGAGGTCCAGAACGACCTCCGAATTCCAGGATATTTCAGGAGAAAAAAATTCCCTGAAAATTTAATGACTTCCAGGTTTGTCAAGGAATAAGACACCCTGATTGAGTAAAGGTCTCATCAATACAAAGTAGTTTGATTAGTCAATGTAATGAAGCATATGAAGGTTAAGTTTTCGGTATATTATTGAAATCAAAAATTTCTAGTAACTTAAAAAATAGAAGTAAATTGTCTGAATATTTGTAATATCACTTTTTAGTTCCTTTTTGTTAAGACTCGTATTCTCATTCCGCTAAATTCAACTATAACAGTTCTACATGAAATCAAAGTATTGGGTTTATGTTGAACTTACTTTGGCATATATTTACTGGTAGTTCTCCACGATAAATGGGTGACAGCGCGGGGATGAGCTATGTAGACAAACGTATATTCCAATTCCCTTATATCCTCTGAAGATTTTGAAGTAAACAAAACTGTAAATTAAGTTATTACATAGTTCATAATATAACCATGTTCATAAATGATGTACATTTTTAGCTGCAGAAAGTTTGATGAAAAATATAAAATTATGAATACTCACATTGTTTATTTTCATACCAAATTTTAACTAATCTATCATCCTGTCCACATGTAGCAAATAATGTGCCATCAGGACTGAAGGCTAAATGTTGAACAGGAATAGCAGTTGTGGCTTTCCAAACGCATTGCCATGATTGATCGGGTTCTGAAAAAAAATACAACAATTTCAAACATCAATAAGACTATGATGAAATATACATTGAATTGTTCAACAATTTCAATTAATTGGGAAACGAAAAACCAATACAACCAACAGTTATAATCGAATTATAAACAACATCTTCGTTTAAGATTGACCTCAGTAAAATATTATTAAGATTTCATATCAAAATAATTGAATAATTAATTTTGTTCCTTATTCAAGAAAAAACTACAAATTATCGTTAATAGTTGACAATGAAAAAGTAAAAATAATATAACCAACAATTTGCAGTCAACTTTATTTTGAATTAGCAATTTACACTCCTCTGTATATCAATACATATAATTATGAAAAAAAATTTTTGATTATCTTGACTGACAGCCTCTCACGCATTTTAGATTAAGTCCTGATTTCTTCAGAGATTAACTTCCTCCAAGAAAACGGTGAAAATTAATGTTTTCAAAGACTTTTATTTTAAATAGTTATTTCAATCGATGTTAAATCTAAAATACGAATGAGAGCTGGTCAAAAAATATTCATAAATGTATAATGACAATAAAAACTAATCGTTAGTGTCAACCAGTGATTCTCTATTCATTAGTTTTCGAAATAGAAAATATTGTTAACCAGCCCAGAATTGCCAAAGAACCCCACTTTTTATAAAAATAATCAACCTGAATAACTTTTTAAAAAAAAACAAGAAGATGAGTGATACATACAAAATGAACATAATTAATATGCTGAAAATATAAAATTCTGAAAGAGAAGCATGAATACTGAAGCATGACAAACATAATCCACCCCGAAACACCAAAATCATCTCAAGATTTTCTACTCACTTCGGTTCCTCATTTTCGCCTTCACTCCATCAGATGCTTCGTTCGATAATTGGCGTTGATAAAAAAAATCAAAAAAAGGAGAGACAAGTGTTAGTGCACAGTGCCAGGATTTATTTTGTGAAGTGCTTGAAATAGTAGATAGCTCTTATTCATAAAATATAATGTATAAGACATGAGACATGAGAAATAAGTGCCTTAAAACAATAATAATTTATATTATATACATATATATATATATATATATATATATATATATATATATATATATATATATATATATATATATATATATATATATAAATAGGGGGCAATTCAAATTCGAGTCCATGCATGGGAATTTCGATAACGGTAAGAGATACAGGGTTGGTTAAATGGGGGCAAAGTTGCATATTTCAGAGGTCAATTATATGGATGGAAAAATCTGATCTAGCTTCTTTAGTTCTGGAATTATACAGGAAAAATCGAAAATGTCGAAATTCTTCTTTTTCCTAAATTTTTTTATTTTAGGAATTTTTTAAAAACAAATTGTCACTTTGCCATTGCAACTTTTTGTAGGCTATCCAAATATCTGAATGAAAATTATATACAGGGTATCGTATAAATTGGGCCACCCTCAACTTTTAATTCTCAAATACGGACCTGTATTTTATATTGTATTTTTTCGGATGCCAAGAGTCATGTTTCATATTGTCGTAGAACTTCCATCTGAATTACAGTGTTTTGGAAATATTGAACTATTAACAGTAAAATTTCAAAATTTTTTAAAAATTCCAGCTGTAATTAAAAAGATATATAATTTTTTCCAAATTTTGCCACTTTTCCATAGCAACTTTTTGTGGCATTTCCAAATATCTGAATGACATGTATATACAGAATATCGTACATATTGGGCCACCCTCAACTTCTCATTTTCAAATACGGACGTTATTTTTTAATGCATTTTTTTCAAATGCCAAGAGTCATTGTTTCATATTGGCGTTTTATTTTTATCTAAATCATAAAGTGTTTTGGAAATATTGAACTAATACTAGGCATTCTATACCTTATTCTATGATATTTTTTTCAAATTACAGCTGAAATTTAAAAAAAATTTGAAATTTTACTGGTAATAGTTCAATACTTCCAAAATACTCTGAAATTCAGATGAAAATACCATTAAAGTATGAAACATGACTCTTGGCATTCAAAAAATTCAGTAAAAAATACAGGTCCGTATTTGAAAATTAAAAGTTGAGGGTGGCCCAATTTATACGATACCCTGTATATAATTTTTATTCAGATATTTGGATAGCCTACAAAAATTTGCAATGGCAGAGTGATAATTTGTTTTAAAAAAATTCCTATAATAAAAAGATAATGTCAAAAGAAAAATTTCGACATTTTCGATTTTTCCTGTATAACTCCAGAACTAAAGAAGCTAGATCAGATTTTTCCATCCATATAATTGACCTCTGAAATATGCAACTTTGCCCCCATTTAACCAACCCTGTATCTCTTACCGTTATCGAAATCCCCATGCATAGACTCGAATTTGAATAGCCCTGTATATATATATATATATATATATATATATATATATATATATATATATATATATATATATATATATATATATATATATATATATATATATATATATATATGTATATAATAAACATTTCTATGTGGGGAAGAGCATCTATGTGACCAAGTATATATGGAATTATTACTTCAAGAATTCAGATGAAACAGAATGTCATCAATTTTTATAGATAACATAGTAACACAGTACCATATTACCTTCGTGCACAAGATTTCTTTAGTTTATTGGTCCGTGGCTGATATAAATACATAGCATTTAGTTGAAGAATAAATAATACAGGTTCAGCATGGCCGCATCATTTATCACCATTCCTGATCCTGAATATAAGTGAATAAATTTCAAATTATCAAAAGCCAGAAAAGAAATAAATAATGCCGTTACAGGGCCCGTAGGGGGCTAACTACGCCACTGGCCCTACGCATTTTCAGCATATCCATCAAATACATTAATTACTTTCCATCAATAATGAAGAAATTGAAACTGGAAAGAAATGTCGTTGAACATTTCTTTTTTACTTTTAGTCTTTCTATTTTAGATATAAAATTAATTTACATAAGTTCTTTAAGTTCTACTGAAAGAACATTTTGGCTCAGTTCTCAGGATTTTTGTTGTGATACTGGCTGTTTGGGCTGTCACACAAGAAAAATATTATTTTATAGATAGTATACAGTAACAAAGGTAACTCATCCTCTAAATATTTTCATAAACCTATTCATACTAAATACTACGTTAAAAATGAATATTCACCTGAAGGTGTTTTATCTGAATCGTCCAATTCCGATCCCTCTCCAAGGTCATTAGATTCTCCACCACCAAGCGTGAATGTAACGCCTCCATTTTGATTATCTTCTTTATCATCAGATGGAAGTGTTATTAAATGCCATAGCTGTACATGTTCCCCTGCTGTTAATAATCTAGTACCCTCTAAGTTCCAGCTAAGAGTTTTGATTGTTGACTCTGTTCTAAAAGTACCTGTCTGAACCCATCGATAGTCAAGACCCTAAGGAGAATACATATTACATTATTTCAATAACTTGTGCACAAAAACTTGGGAATTCACTTTGAATAATTATATGACACAACTGAATATAGTGGTAATATATGAAACTGAATAAAATATTCAATATAAAAGATCATGGGATATAAACTTACATGAGATAAATTGTTTGAGATTAAGGGTGTAGGTTCATAAATACAAACAGTATTATCATAAGCAGCAGCTATTTTTCCTGTATCACTAGAACAGTCTATGGAAGTTATACGAATGTAATCATGAACTGCTCCAGGAATAATCTGCACTCTCTCAAAATTTGGTGCCAATAGAACTATATTACAACCAGCAGCATAAGCCTACAAGAATAAAACATCAGATATCTTCGTTTATATAAAATTAATTGTATACTCACTGTAAATGGAACACCTTCCACACTTCCAACAGCAAAACATTTATCACCTGCATTGCATGCCCCACTCACAATTTGATGAAGATTCATACTTCTACAATAGGACACTTAGGCCTCAGAAATCATCATCGATTGATAACTATTTTCTAATCTAAAATCAAATATTAGTTATTGTTAATTGGAATCAGGAGGTTTTTGACACTTCCTAAAACTGATAAATGACAACAGTCAGCTGACTGTGACTATCAAATGACACATTGTTAAATATTATATCTACATGTGTAAAAAACTATTTTAGTGCAATTTGTATGGTAGGAAGACTTATTATGCGTCTAAAGTTACGTCATAACATTTGATAGCAACAATATTTGATTTTGTATTTGAAAGAATTTCGTTCATGGGTAAAAGAAAATCAAATATCGAATAATGAATGAATATAATATTTGCAATATGTTGTATAAACTTTTAAAAATTCATGTAATAAATTGATGAGAACATACAGGAAAACATAATCTCTATATTCAATAAGTCGATTACATTACCATAGACATTTAGGTCATCTACTATCGTGTTTTCAAATTATTCTTGTATTATAATGAGAATTTCAATTCAATACAAAAAAATATAAGTTTTGTTATTAGAAGCGTATTTTTACAATTAGAAAAAATTGATTTTTGTCTATAGAAATTCAAAACAATGTGACGATTAAAAACAGGATGATAAAATGTGTAACATAATTTATAATAATAGCCTTTATTCTCATAATCAATACACATAAAATGAGAAAAGAACACATAACCGATTCTTAGTTCCAAATAAAAGTGACACTGAATTTCCACTATTGAAAGTAAACTTGGGCAAATAATATTTAATAACAATTTATGCAATCGAAGTGCCGCGAAGAGTTTTATTCACGTAAACGTCGTAAAAATTGAATTTTGAATATGTTTTAGAAGCATTTACGATAAAGACGATCGTTGATGAAATACTTGTGAGTGTGAGTAATACGGAATAACTTAGCTCAACTTAATGCATTTTATGTTACATTTAAATGAAAAGTAACATGTGCGTGCAAACAAATAGCCGTTTGAGTCATTCTGGTACAATACTTTCATTTTGTTTTCTTTTTGGGATAAAAGAAACTCTTCTCTGTAAGAAGTCATCACATCAAGATTATCGTAAACGTGCTATTAGTAAAAACCCATGAAGTTTGTGCGAACATGCTACCATACGATAGTTATTTCCAATTTTGACAAGAGAAAAAAACATAAAGAAAAAATCATGCCAACTCTTCATCCTACGTTTTGGAGGACACTATATTCGTATCTGAAAAAAATCTGTTATTTAACATTCATTTTATAATATTGGTATTTTACTATTCAGTTTTAGGAATTATTCGTCGCAGTTTATTGAGAATGATATTTATAACAAATTTCCAAATAAACATTCCGTTAATGTATAAATAAAAACCACGTAACCAGCTTCCCCTCAGAGAGAAGATACGAAGAGTGAGAATAAAATCATGCTGGATAGCCCTACTGCGAAATTCATCAAGTATTGACCACGAAGTAGGTCCAGATACGATTCGAATGGAAAAGAGTCACCACGAAGTGCATCGCGTATGCGAAAATGCAGGAAATCTGTACATTAAAAATGCGGTAGTTGAGGAAAAAATTTAAAACCAACAAAGCATTGTACCGTAACACTGACTCAATCGAAGTACCAAATTTCAACCTAACTTAATCTACAGAAGCTTTGGAAGTAGGCAAATTTACAAAAACCACGAATAAAAAGGAATCTCGAAAAGGCACTTCTGAAACATCATTTTCATTCACGTAGAAATCTTAAATCCTCTAAAGCGACTGGGGGTTCAACAAGCTTCAGACTATACACCATCCAAAAAGACCTAGAATACTGAATTTCAGATATATCTGCTCATGCACCTCTCCACCACTCTCTCCCCCAAAGTTTGGAAATGCCAAAACATTGACTATATTCCTCCAAATTTTGATAGTTTCGTCCGTTCTGCCTCGAAAACATCATCATCAGATACTTAATTTTATATTAAAAATAATTAAAATTTATTCGACTAGTTTCGCCTTTTACAGCATTATCAAGACTGGAAGCTCATTCGGTCTATTAAGAGCAGCTCATACATCAAAAAAATCTGGAAAATCGGGGCCAATGAGGTCTAAAACGGATAGAAGCATCATTCCCGCATTTCTCTGTTGACTTGTGACACAGTGCAATAGGATATTATTTTTGGTAAAGATACGACTGAAAAGATAAATAAATTGAATTTGAAACGGGCGTTGTCTTTGTGTCTCTTCCCTACTACGGCCCTGGAAGTTTCATCCCCTCTTTTCACCTCTAATGATAATGAACGTCTTTCTTGTAGATAAGACCGTATCGATAGTTTGTCAATGTGGTTTGTTTCTAATGGCGAATGTTATGAGATTTGCTGGGAAAACTTTAATGGCTGAAATACAATTTGTGATCAACTTCAATCCGGAAAAATAGAGGTCATTGCCGATTGACACCATACTTTTACTTTAAACATCAATGTCAAAGTACGCCACTGGTATGTTGGGATGTCGGTAAAGAGGTTATGGGAGTAGCAGGAGCAGTCAATTATTTGTTATTTATGGTGTTGTTTTTCGAAATTCATGTTTTTTGAGTATGGCTGAAGAGTTATTGGTGGTTTTGAAAAGAAGTGAACAGTCGGGACTTGGATTTTCGTTATTGGGAAAGCCTGGATTACCTCCAATAATCTATAATATTTTGGATGACTCTCCAGCTGCAGAGAGTGGTGAGGTACGTTATCCATTCACTTGTCAATTATATTTAAATATTTGCTTATCCCTTTTCGAAAACCTATTAAAGTTATTCTTGACAGTAGTCGAAATGAATATGACATTTGTTTTCGTCAAATTTGAATATTTGGTTCAAATTCTCAAAATGAACCCTCAAATATTCAATAAAGACATTTATTGATTCCATTGGCGTGGCTCTCGACAGGCGGTAAAATTAGTATGAGTTATTATTATTGTTTATAACCGAATGTAATAAGTTTACATTTATTTGAAATTTAATTTATAATTGTAGATCCATATCTCATAAGGTTTGTTCTATTGATATAATTTTATTATCAATGAATTATTCATTGATTCATGCCTTATTAAAAAAGTTTTATTGAAAAAAGTAAGATATACCAAGTACTTATGTTTAATGTGCAAGTACCTATTTTAGTGAAATGGAGTAACCTCATTTTTCATATTTTCTTCTCTTATAACTTCAGAATTAAAATCTTTCAGCATTAGTTCACTCAAGCTACATGGAACAATTTAGCATTCAAATTTCACTAACAAGTAAAATACAAAATATTCATTAAAGGATTTTGCACTGACAAATCTTTAATTGCACAATTATTTGTTCTGCAAATTCCTCCTATATGAAAGATGTTATTAGAAAAATTCCACTGAAATAAAGTAAAAGAAATTCTGATGTAGAATTTAACTTCTTAAATAAGCGGTTCCATAATAACTTGTTTAAACATTACACACAAGTCAATAGAAAAAATGGTTGTTACTACAATACTTTCTATTATATTTATTTTTTAGTTTCTGGAGTACATATTTCTTTTTATTATATACCTACCTAAATTAAGTATTTTGATGAATATTTACAATGAAGTAACAACTGAAATTCATATTTAGGTATGCTGTAAACAACTATCAAGAGCCTAAATAGTTATAATCTCTTACTAAATTTTAAATTGTCAAGCTGCAATTATATTTTGAAGCAATTGATGAATTTAATGCAACTGACCAAAATGTTCAACCATCAAATTATTCAGGCAATTAAGTATAACTTTCTCATCAAAAAAGCAGAACTTTATGAATAAATTCTTGAAGAATTGTATAAATACAATAGCTGGTATAATTTCTTGTGGAGCCAAAATTTTTAACAGAGAATAACATGAAAAATAGACAAACTAGGACAATTACTGCAAATGAAATTAATTTTAAAAAAATGTTTTATGTTTAAGTGTGAGCAATCATAGAAATACTTAGGTGAAGTTATTAATTAGAGGAACTCTGAAAGAAACCTTTATGTTTATGCAGCGTGAACAAAAAATAGAAAACAGAGAAAGAAGTAAATGAATTAAATTGTTCGTTCTCAAATATATTAATTAATCCTTGATAATCTATTGTAAAAAGTCTAAATGACACTCAAGGTACTGAAAAGTAATCAGAACAGGGAAAAAAATAAGTGGACAATGTCAAAGAAACTTTGAAGACAGTTAATCCAAAAAAGCTACTATGTAAAACTATTAGTTCATAATATTACTGAAATGTTTTGATGCCAAAATTTATTTTCACTACCTACACTCTCAAATGAAGATTTGACTGCCATTTGTGTCTTATTACTCTCATTATTGTCCCATTGCTTTTCTTAGTTTCTTGTGCATAATTTATTCTATAATAAAGATAAATACATCACTTTCAATATTGAAAACTCTCTGGAGCAAATTTCTGGCAGCAGTTTTGATTGTAAACTAAGCTAAGGTGGTAATGTTCATGTTTTGTGTACTGTCAAGGCTTATCAAATGTATATTTTTGCTGCAATTGCAATGGAAAATCCTAACACTACAATGACAGTGTATATGCTTACAAGGGTAGTAAATTTAGTTATGTAGAGATCATCTAAAGCAAAAGAACATAAAATATACTTCTTGTACAAAACATTTACTCAGAATAACAACAAACAAGGCCTAAGAAAGTTTTACATACCACATTTTGCTGAATAAACTATTTTGGAAATTGTTAATTTATATATCTTTGAAGGACTAATTTATTTATTCATACTCCTACAAACACAATCTATTGTAATTACATGTATGAGTGCTCACCAGCTACACTACTACGTACTAAGATTAATTAAAAGAGAAAGAAAGACAAAAAAGACATGAACAAAATATAATACATAGAATGATACAATGATATATAATAATAACATAACTTATATATCATATATTTATGTCAAATCGAAAGAAAAATTATCCAATGATTAGGTGGAAACTCTTGACTACCATATTATAAAGAATAATGACCTTGAACTGTTCATTATGAAAAATTAAATTAATACAAATGACCATTAAAACTCTTTAAATATTGTTTAATAGTGTAATCAGATTTATTTACTATATCTATCAGTTGAGATATAGACTGATATTTTTATCCTGTTTGTTTAAAACTTCTTTTTTAGTTTCTTGTATTTGGTTTGTAATTTTTCATGTAATGTTCCTTCATAACTTGACTCTTTTTCTTCATTACTGATCTTCATGTTCTAAAACATTTGTTTCACAACAAATTGAATTAACGAACAAATAATATCTGGAGTAATAATTATCGTTTTTCAAAAAAACATTCTAATTCTTTTTGATTCGATAATTTCACCATCTAAAAAAGTTTTGAGACCTCAACTTTTTAATAAAATCGTCGCTTATTACCCCGAGGCGAAGCTAAGGGGTTAGAGTCTCACGACAAAAAGTTAGCACTTAGCTGGTCCGATTTTAAAAATTCCAACGGATATCGATAAAACACATATGATTTCATAAGAAAAGTGTTTTCAAAAAATTTTTTCCACGAAGAATAAAAAAATTATAGCGTTTTTTAGATTTTTTTGTCCATAGACATGTGGTGCTATCTATAAATCTTAAACCTAAACCGATTTTTACAATAATGAAATAAAATGATAGCATTTAATGTGTAGTTTTTTAATTTATATAATACATTAAAAAAATATTGACGTGGCGCCAGCTAGAAATAAAAAAATTAGTAAAAATTATGAATTTCACTCAAATTTCTGATTATATCTCAAATACTATACATTTCCCGATATAGTCATCATGAGGAAAAATGATCTGCGATAGACTTACCAGGCATTACGACATGCACATGCGCCGAGGGATTTTATCATTCCTAGTGCTACGCAGTAGGGTGTCCGAATTTTTTTCATTAGTTACTTATGAAATAAAAATTAAAGGACTTAACAATTTAGAGAAAACGCTGCGTAGTTGATTTTATTTGGAACATTAATATCAAAGATAAAGTGATCTCATGAAATTGATAACTCAAACACTATATTACCTTGAAGTTTATGATAAGATTCAGTTTTACATTAAATTAAATGTAGAGTAAACTTAAATATATATGTGGTGAATTATTCATGTGATTAGAATTATGTAAGTTACCTAATCATGGTTTTTCAGTTTATGAGAACATATGATACGTGAGAACTATAGTTTTCAATTAGATCACAACTGCTTTTGGTCGAAAGAAGAATGTCATATATTTTCAGTTGAACTTTACATTCAAAACAACACCGATTTTAATGGTTATAACTTATTTTGAAATGTATTCATTAATACCGATCCATATTAGTTCGAAATTCGTAATTTTGTTACTCTTCCTCAATTATTATCTTGAAAGTATAACAACTTTATTCACACAGACTGAGCAATTAAGTTCTCCCATTTTTGAATCAGCAAAGTCAAAGGGTACTCGTATTATACCAGGCCTAAATGATAAGTACCTGGCCTGTAGCCTGTGCCAGGTAAGCCACTGCTTTTTGGAATAATTGTGTAAACACTGAGTCGGCATTGCAACCCAACTCATAGGGTCACTATTTTCGCATCGTTTAAACTTTAAATAAGTTAGAGAGAGTAGGTATCCTTTGCATATAATTACGGCAACTTCATTGAATTTTCCCATAATATCTAATTGATAGGATTGACCCTGAAAGGGACCAGGAAACTCCATAAAACCTAACCCAGGTATTTCCTTTTTCCTGTGGGGGCGTACCTGGTATATTGTTATTATAGATAACAAGTGATTTAAGTAAGTTGATTTATATCGAGTAAGCAAGTCAACCAGAACCGTTCCATGTTGAAAAAATTAATATTTCTTCAACGTCAAGTTTGTATCTATACAGAATACGTAATTTTTCTACGACTCTATAATAATTTATTGAAAAAAAAATTAAAGGAAATCTCTAACGTAATAGTTGTTTATAAAATGAAAACAATTCATTAAATTGAAATGGAGTCGCAGAAGTTTATTGGGACTTGATTATTGATCATATAATAATATTGGACAGCGGATTTCTAACAGGGGTTCATTATTTTGTAATGAAGACTTTTCAGATGAAGTTACCGCTTTTGAAATAAATGAAAAAATTCAGAATTTTTTGATAAACGGTCGGAAAGTGAAAGTGCTGAGACTGAGCACTAAAATTAAACGAATTGAAAATATTTTAATAATGCATTTAGAGATATGAAGAAGCTTTCCGTATTATGGTTATCACGGTTATCCACAATTGATAATAAAAAACACGTAAGCAGCATAGCTCCGTTACTAAAATAGTATTATCCTTCATTTCTTTTTGTGAATAGAAATTCTTAACCAACTAAGTGAATTCAACCTCTACATTAAAATGGCGGCGGTTATGGAAAATTGATGAAGTCTTATAAACCATGAAAAACATGTACATAATCCTCGAAGGGAAGTATCCTAACTTCCCTAACATAAACTCAATTCAAATAAAAAAACGTACTTACTCAATTTGTTGAAGCTGTGGATGTGCGGAAAACCACAAAAGCCATGGAGCAAAATAAAAAGAAAGAATATTTACTTGGGAAACATTCATTTTTCACGAGAATCGTTTCACTTGAATATTTTACTAGTTATTGAAACAGAAAGATATTGAAATTATGTATTACCTCCGCTTCTTAAATTCATTCAAACAAACCGCCCCAAAATGTTTTGTCAAGACAACTTTCCATAACGTACCTACTTGCGAGCAATTGAGAAACTTATTTGGGTCATTTTCAAAATTGAAAGTTAACATATTTTCAGTCTGATACATCGAAAAGACTCAATTGTACCCTGAAAGAAAAAAGTTTTTCACTTAGACACATCAATACAAACCATTCACTTTCTATGAGAAACAAAAAGATTGTTACTCAATATACCAAGAGATGGGGTAGAGAAAAAAAAAGGAAACACACGTGTTTCATTCCTCCCTGAAGTATGTGTCAAGGAGGCGGGCAGCTTGAGTTTGGGATTAACTCCTTCAGCCAGATCAGAGGATACACTTGCATGTACAAGTGCATTAAGGATAGGTGAGACGGGATATTTATGGAACATAGGAAGTGTGGGTAGGGTTCAGAGGATTAATACTGGCCCAGCATTCGCCTTGTAAGTTTGCAAGCAGTGACTTACATTACCATGAGGAAACCTCTGAAAAAAACTCATGGCAGACCAGTCGGCCCCGTTGTTTGAACCCGAGACCTCCCAAATACTAGCCAGCGTACCTAACGTACTCAACTAACTAGCTTGGTGGGGTAGAGGAGAAACGTGCGTCTCAATGTAATTCATATTTCGCTACTGATTGAAATGGGTTGTCATCACATCAAGTAACATCTTTTAAGACTTGATGATTCGTGAGCTACAGTTCTTCTTGCTTTCACAATATTGAGGGGGTATTTTGTAACGAGATTTCCAGGAAAAGGTTGTAAATAAACAACGTGTTCACTGGCGCCGTGGCCAGCCAGTAGGTGTTTATAATTATCTATGAATGTCAACATTGTTTTTAGGTTATCATTCCTACCTATTATGAGGCACAAGTTCACTTATTTTATTGTTATTTCGTCATTTTCACAGACGTACATAAATGCTATATAGCAAACCAGATTGAGTAGACTGTGATCTTAAATAAATGCAAGGAAATATTTTCCTTTTTGAGTAACGCTGGCGCAGGTATATATAAAAAAATTAATTTTTCTTATATCACATTCAATACTAATATGAAAAAAATATGTATGCTTCGATTTTGAGGCCTCAGTTCATTATTGTATTTTATTGTAGATATATTCAAATCATCAGTTTTGTTTCATATTTTCACACCGTTATAACATACTGAATAAATTTGGTTTCTTGTAAAATAGGTAACTTATACCATTTTAAATGTAGGTTCAGATTTCGTTTCACTGTCATTCATATTTCATTCTGTTCTAAGTGGGTTGATATGTCTACACTTCTTTTGTTATTTCAACTGATTAATTTATCAGTTTTCTATTCATCTGTTGATTCAAGATTTAAGTTTAACCCTTTGACTCACGCATTTTTATTTTTCAAGATAAAAATCTGAAATTAGAAAGACTTACTCTTTAATTTTTTCACAATTTTTGGTGTACTCGAAAAAATTCTATGTCATCCATTTTAGGGATTGTGATATGTACAATATACTGTACCTACATTGTGAGTAAACGGTATATGTATACATAACTTGTACAATATATTGGACATTTTGAATACGTGGTAGTGTATTTGCGATTTTGTAAAATGAAATGCAATTGAAAAACAACATAAGGTTACAACTGATCTTCTATTTGAGTGATTATCAAAAAACAATTTTGTTTTTTTGAAATGCATAAATTTATATTGCACTTAGTACAAACAAAATTCGTCCTAGATGTACATTCAGGGAATTTGCATCTGGAAAATAGTTTTTTCATCAAAATTACCTTCCATATCATCTGAATTTTACGGTATTTTCATCATCATAATCATTGCTTACTTCTACGTTCCTATCTCCCCACCCATAATCATCACTAAGCCCTTCAATATCTGATAGGCCCTCCTCAATTAGATTCAATAGTTGTTCTTCATTTAACGGCACTTTTTTACTCATTTTTCAATTCGTACTACTATGAAAAAAATCTAATATAACAAGAACTCTAAATAACGTGGAGTTTTTACCATACCTGTCAATTTCTGTTTGCTCACAATGTACAATATATTGTACAGTAATATTTACTCCAATATAGAAAAAACAAACTGAATTTTCAGCAAGCTCACTATGAAAGTAACAAATACACGTATCGGTTATTACCAAAATAAATATTGCATGTCACATGTCACAACATGTTTTAAAGTTTGAAGCGCCACCTCATTTCAACATTCTGAAACAACTGCTACAACTCAGTAACAGGTACCATTAATAAATTTTTTTTGGGTAAACTACAGTTTGAAATATTAATAAGGAGGTTGGCAGAATACTCTACATTGTGAGTAAAGTGAATAGTAGTCCAGTCAATGACGGTAAAAAAGTATAAACTGTGTATTTATCCCATACAGCACCGATTTGTATGAAAATTTGGATTAAGGTTCTACTTACCATCTAATTCAAAGCCCACCCTGTGTAGGGGGGGGGGTTACTTTTTCTCTGGGGGTGGATGCCACCCCTTATTGGGGATGATAAATTTTTTATTGAAAATGAGTACGGAAATCGATGAACTGACTAATTCTAAGCAACTTTTGTTCCATGAAGTTTTTTCTGAAAGCCAATACTTTCCGACTTATTCGCGACTGAAATTGTCGTTTTTCAGGCAAAAAAACTACGTTTTCAGATTCTTTTTCTCGAATAACTGGAAAAATATGCATTCTATCGAAAAACCTCTGAAGAGCAAAATTATAGCTTATAAAAAAACAAAGAAAATCGTGTATTTATTATGTATTCTGGCCCAATACGAACGGAATTATTTACTGTGGAAAGTTGATTGATATTTACCACTATGTGTACTCATCAATATACTAATACGTATTCTAATTTCTACAAAAATGTACTTTTGATTTTTCCCCATAACTTCCTTAGTTTTCAAGCAATCGAGTCCTTCAAAAAAGCAGGTTTTTTTGTAGGTTTTTTAAGAGCTATAAGCTCATCTAAATAATTTTTTTTTTCAGATTTTATTTTTAAAATTTCATGCTAAAAGGGCTAAAAAGGGTACTTTGCGCGAACACACGCAAGTTTTAAATGGCCATATCTTACTTAATTTTTATCCTATAAAAAAAATAAAACGCCAACATTTTCAAATAAAGAAAACATACAATTTCGTACTCTACAAAATTTTGCGTATCATTAATAGTTTTTGAGTTATTTTGAAGTGAAGACGATTTTTCGCTAAATTACGAAAATGATTTTCTCTCTTCAAACTCAATTTTTTTCAAAAAGAAGTTTCTTAAACTGGTCAAGCACTCAGAACGTATTATAAAAACATAAATGAAGTGAATTGTAAAGTGGCAACGATTTTTTTCAAATAGGGTGGAAGAGAGGGTGAGATTTTCACTATTTTTTTCCAACGGAAAAATAGGAATCGACATTATTCTCTTCATAGCACGCTTAGTTTTGATGCTAGGAACTTTTACAAAAAATGAAAATAAAGTTTTCTAAAGGACTTTCAAAAAAGTTTTATGAGTTTTCGAAAAATACATTGGTTTTTGGTAATTGTACGTAGAAACTTTCCATTTTGGCGATTGAAAATAGCAGTCAACTTTCAACAAGCAATAATTCCGTTTGTATTAGATATGCATACATCACAAACATATAATTTTCTTTGTTTTTTTATAAGCTATAAATTTGGTTTCCACATTTTTTTCGATATAATGCATATTTTATCAGTTATTCGCGAAAAAGAATCTGAAAACGTGGTTTTTTTTGCCTGAAAACCGACAATTTCACCCGCGAATATGTGGAAAAGTATTGACTTTCAGAAAAAACTTCATTGAACAAAAGTTGCTTAGAATTAGTAAATTCATCGATTTCCGTACTTATTTTCAATGAAAAATTTTTCATCCCCAAGAAGGGGTGGCATCCACCCCCAGGGAAAAAGCAACCCCTGCCACAGGGTAGACTTTGAGACATATGGTAAGTAGAACCTAAATCCAATTTTTTATGAAAATCGGTGCTGTATGGGACAAATACACGGGAAAATGGTCATTGACTGGACTATAGAAGCATACTACAAATTCGTTAGGATTTACGTTAAGTGATGTACAATATATTGTACACCGTGAGCGAAAGGGTTAATGTGAAGATGTATATTTCATTTTTTCCAAGAAAAATCTAATGAAAATAACAATCGTTCTTTAGAGTTTTTCAGTATAGTTGTTTAAAATTTGTATCGTTAAATTCCAGCTATCCATGTGTAGCTAGAGAAATGTGAGGAATACTGGTAAATCCATTATTTGTTTCGGAACGAACAATACTTTCTTATTTCACGAATAATAATTCGGCTAACGGAATACTGAACTTGAAACAAATTTATTGCCATTACAGGTAGTATTATTTCAATGATTTTTCCATTTTTATTGCCCGAATGCATGTCCTAATTGCTTGAAACGAATAAGCCTCTTACTATTTCATTGCGTGGTGTTTTTATAAAATTCGACATTTCCTATTGTTTTAATTATCATTCATAAATTGAAATTGTGAATCACGTAATTAATTCCTAATACGAATTAGCTTTGTGCAGTTTTCATGATAGAGGAGGTGGTCACAGTTGAAATAAATGCTAAATATGATTCTATAATTCTGTTTTTAATTAAAAAAAATTGATGTGTAGTTTTTTATATCTCGTCATGCGGGATTTTATTGGGTGTAATTTTTTCAATGCGGCGGAAAAGTGTAACATGACGTAGTGGGAAGCACGCGCTATTCAATTTACTCTGTAGAACATTCACTTTTTTTAAAAATTTTGTCATAACGTTTAAACTGCATATTCAGTATGTTATAGTATAACTATCCGTCGTAGTGTCTGAATCGATGAATTTCGAATCAATTACAATTGAAATCCATACTTCAATAGTTAAAAAAATTTAATTACCTGGTTAAAGAGAAGTGAAAAAGATAAAATGTCATGTTGAAAACAATATCACGCTGAAAATTATTGTACCTACTTTTCTGATAGTAGGAGCCAAGCTGCATCGTGAATGATATATATATATATATATATATATATATATATATATATATATATATATATATATATATATATATATATATATATATATATTACGACGATTAGGATGGGGAATTTCTTGGAATCCGGGAGTAGTAGAGAATTGTAATTTTGGGTTTATATGTTATATTACCCAATGAGCTTGTTGTCGGTCACGTGACATCAGATTCAAAATTATTAATGGGACAACCTGCAGATTTTGGCATTTCTATGTTCTTTCCGAGAAAATTTTTCCAACAAACTCTCACGCTTGTGGTCTAGAACGGTTAGTTTAAGAAATATAGGTACTTGCCAAATTATTTGAGTTTAGGGTCACCCTGTGTACATATTTGGCAGTCCTATATTTTTGTGAGTAAAACAAGGCAATTATATGTATATATATATATATATATATATATATATATATATATATATATATATATATATATATATATATATATATATATAAAAATATATAATGATATATATATATATAAATATATGAAAAACTTGGTTCACGGAATGAACCGCGTAAAAGATTTGAAAAATCTCGACGTTTCGGCTCCTTTTGCGAAGCCATCTTCAGGAGAATTAGAAGGGTAATCATTCAGAATCGTGGCCTCAATCTGCCTACTCCACGGTTCGAATTAGGAGGAATCGGAAACAATACGATTGCGTGGTCTCAACCTGCCTACTCCACTAACCGTACTGCTTCCTGTCAACTCTGAAGTCTCAACCTGCCTACTCTTCAGAGTCAACTGACTCTGAAGACTCTCAGTTGACTCTGAAGAGTAGACAGGTTGAGACTTCAGAGTTGACAGGAAGCAGTACGGTTAGTGGAGTAGGCAGGTTGAGACCACGCAATCGTATTGTTTCCGATTCCTCCTAATTCGAATCGTGGAGTAGGCAGATTGAGGCCACGATTCTGAATTATTCCCCTTCTAATTCTCCTGAAGATGGCTTCGCAAAAGGAGCCGAAACGTCGAGATTTTTCAAATCTTTTACGCGGTTCATTCCGTGAACCAAGTTTTTCAAATACTTTCGACCGCGGAAATCTTTCTGAACATATATATATATATATATATATATATATATATATATATATATATATATATATATATATATATAAATATATATATATATTTATTTATATATATAGACAGATATATATATAGATATAGATATATATATATATATATATATATATATATATATATATATATATATATATATATATATATATATATATATATATATATATATAATAGAATATACATATTATTCATATATAGAGTGAAAAAGAAAATATACATTCCACAATATTAAGAAAAACGCCAATATAACAAATACAGTGCCACTATATGAGTGACTTACAAAATATAAAAAATTCGTTTAACGCATAAGGTTCACAACTTAATAGTAATTCATACAACTTCTTCTTAAATGTTCTGTATTCGCTCATTTTTTGGACATGGTCGGGAAGACAATTAAACAGTTTCATGCCCATGTATTGTGGATATCGTTCATATAGACTGCTACAATGAATAGGGTACGCAAACTGAAAAATATTATATATATATATATATATATATATATATATAATTATTTATTCGAATTGTTGTTGCCTGTGAACTATTTCTAATCTCTTGATAATTATTAGCAATAACAGGCTTGTTGAATCTTAAAAAACTCGATTTCATTAAAAACTTGACGTTTCGCCACGACATTCAAGGTTTTATCAAAACTTTTGAAAAAATTGAAATTTCTTTGACATTTATTGATTTGAAAAAATTTGAATAGAAAAAGACTACTATGTTTCACTAAAATTTTTCGGCTGTGGCCGTTCTTTGACTTTTCAAAATCAAAATAATTTGAACCTATTTCGAACATTACGTGGGTAAAGGTTTCTGTGGTTTCCCTTACCATCTAATAATAACAGATTTGAAAATTAATATTGGACTAATAGCACGTAATAAATAATAAGGAACGGCCACAGCCGAAAAATTTTAGTGAAACATAGTAGTCTTTTTCTATTCAAATTTTTTCAAATCAATAAATGTCAAAGAAATTTCAATTTTTTCAAAAGTTTTGATAAAGCCACGAATGTCGTGGCGAAACGTCAACTTTTTAATAAAATCGAGTTTTTTAAGATTCAACAAGCCTGTTATTGCTAATAATTATCAAGATATATATATATATATATATATATATATATATATATATATATATATAAATATATATATATATATATATATATATATATATATATATATTCCCCAGAATTAGAGGGTGGAAAAGTTGTACATGTATTGAGAGTGCTAATTATTATTACAAATGTAATAATGTTGGATGTTTATTAATACTCGACTCTAGTATTTTTACGAAAATTTTGCTCGTCCCCCTGGATAGGTGTTAGCGTATCAAATTTGTTCAATTTTTTATCAGTTAGTATCTCAGAAAAAGCGAAATTTCAATGAAAGGCGGTTCATGCTGGATTCGAACAACTGCTAGTGAATCTTATAAGAATAGTACAATAATTTATTTTCTACCAAAATTGATCATGGCCAACTTGTATATCTTTCATGATTTGATTGTTACATACAATTTTAATTATTACCATCCTTAAATGATACCGTTGCTCTCGTATAGTTAATGGACAATGAGGGATTATTTTTTATTGTTAAATAATACTACTATTCATTTATATGTTAATGTATTGTATCTTTGTCGGTATCATTCACAAGAAATATTCCATTTATAATTGAAGTTTAAAATATCTCTTCATGAAACGTACTCGTTTTATTGACTGTTAATATTTGAATTACCAGTCAATAAATGATATTTGTAATTAAATATGGGTTATGGAATTCTTCAAGGCAGTGACAGTTCTCATCACGTAACCATAATATTAACAATAATGATATTTTTTTTAAATCTCGATAGTTAGGTGTGGAGCAATGTTCCCGATTTTTACTACATATTAATTTTTGTCTTGTATAGCTAAGCACCGTCTAAAACCTTGCCATTTCTGTTTTCGTATCGATGGGAAAGAAAAATAATAATTTTCATATCTGAACATCGAGATTAGTCTCGATAAGAAAACATATAATTGCCTTACAACCTTCGATTTGATTTTCAAAAAAGGCTAAAAGTTCCAAGTATCTCTTCTATTTTGTATACCTTACTCGAAAAATAATGCGATACCTATCTATCAGTACCATAAAATGTCACTGGTTCGCATTTTATTTGTATGAATTCAATGTCGTTTTATTTTATTATTTGTGTTCATTCAGTTTTATTTTAGGTTGAGGTTGGCGACGTGATTCTCAGAGTTAATGAAATAGACGTAAATCGGTTCAGTACAAAAGAAGGTAAATTATGTTCTTCTCATTTGATTTCCAATTCATTTCTCTGGTTGCACTCGACGTCATTTCAAGTGAATCTTAATTAAATTCGCGCTTTTTAATCAGCGTCGAAATTTGAATAACGAATTTTTGGAATTATTAATTTTTATCTATGGCGTATAACTCCAGTTAGACGAGAGTTTTGTTGCTTCCAGACTTTCAAATACTGAGTAGTACTTTCACTCTTAGTCTTTAGATTATTAACCGAATGAAATCGGATTGAAACACAAATGTTATTTGTTTATCGGGAAGCTGAGTAATCTAAGAGATTCACTTCGAATGACAGCGGGTTCAGTTGCTCAGTTCAGTTTTTTTTTGTTACGTGTTTGACACTGTTTATTTTTTATTTTAGTGCTGAGATGTATTCGATTGTCTGAAGATCCTGTAAAACTAAAAATCAAACGTGGTATGTAACTTTATTGCTTCTCGTTCATTTTGTTGTATTTCGCTGAATATGTGCTTAAGCTATCTACTTACTTCTATTTCTCACAATTTAATAGGGCAGTATTCGTATGATCGTTATGTTATGATGCCATAATAAAACAATTCGTTGTTATCGAAACATTTAAAAACTGCCCAATTACAAAGCATTTACTGTGAACAAAGGTATATAAAATACATTCGAAACATACTGTATATGCAGTATATTCAATAGGGTGACATTTAGGCTCTTGCACCGTATATTATTAAACTAAGTTTAATGATGCTTTTTAACTTGTACTCCGAACGCATTTTTGAAGAAGCCATCCAAGACTCAAGTGATGGGATTAAGATCAACGGTAGAACGCATAACAATCTTAGATATGCTGATGACACTGCAGTAATAGCGGATAGCCCAGAAGCCTTGTAACGCTTGCTAAATCAACTTACCGCAGTCGGAGATCGTTATGGCCTTAAAGTAAATACACTAAAACAAAAATACTCTTAATATCAAAAACCCCAGAGCCGCCTAGAAATATTATCATATATGGGAAACGAATAGAAGTGGTAGAAAAATTCAAATATTTGGGGACCTGGACTAGCAACAACTTAGATCCAGATGTAGAAATTAGGTCCAGAATCGAGCAGTCAAGAGCCACCTTTAACCTGATGCGGTCACTCCTGTGTAATTCCACCCTAAGTCTGATGCTTAGATACCGATTTGTGAAATGTTATTTATATACACTCAGTTTTGATGTACGGCTGTGAAGCATGGACTCTAAAGGTTAACACCATTAACAAAATAGAAGCCTTTGAGATGTGAGTACATCATAGACTTCTCAAAATACCTTGGACAGCGCATGTCACGAACGAGGTTACACAGTTAAAAAACGAAAAACAGCCTACGTGGGTCATATAATGCGTGGGAGTAGATATGAGATCCTGAAACTGATAATGGAAGGAAAAATTGAGGGCAAGCGGGGCATAGGAAGAAAGAAGCATTCATGGATAGCTAAGGAACATCAGAGATTGGACAGGTATGGATGCTCACTCACTATTTCGAACTGCCCAGGATCGTCAGAGGTTCGCCGAGATTGTTGCCAACCTTCAATAAATGAAGACGGCACTCTAAGAAGAAGAAGTTTAATGATAAACCGAGTTTAATTTGACATTTGACAAGCGAAAATGTCAAATTAAACTCAGTTTATACGGTGCAAGAGCCTATTACACTTTCCAGACTCAATAGGATATTTGAATGATTTTTTGTCAATGGGAAGAAGGTGCCAAATTTGAGAAAACACACTGTTTGTGAAATTTGGGGTCTATGTGCCAACGGTAATCCTAATCTATAAGAGCTAAGCGCCAATTCCGTTCCTAGAAGTTCGTACACTTCCTCAAAGAACGCCCTAGTTGTATGAGCGGTGCGGTTGAAAGTCTATTGGAGCTAGGTGCCAGTCTGGCCAGTTGTCATGTTGCTATTGTTATATTTTGTATTTATATTTTTATATATTTTTTTTATGCTACTGTCGATCACATCAGTTCTTTTTCTTTCACTTTTCCTGCAGAGGGATCCGTCAGTGAAGCAAAAAAACCTACGGGCCATGCTGCCATACATCTCTGAGGAAAATAGGCAATTTTTTATTGACATAATTCCTTGAATACATTTCACATTACTATTAGTGTATAAAGTTTTGTTGTCTTGTGTAATAGAAACATTTTCATGACACTTTGGCTCTTATTACACTGAACTTAGCTTCTTTCAGAAATTTGTCATTCCTGGACTTATCTCTTTCTGTCCCTGTCATTTTCATTTTTTTGTTGTAGGCAAACCATGTACTGCAATAATACTGCTTATTGCACATGATTTAGTATCGGGTAACTTATCGAAAATAATTTTTTCCAGCAGTACAAACCACACTGTATCAAAACATATAGTTATTTGTTAATATCTAGGAATATCAAATTTAGTATTTACCTCCTTTTGACAAAAAATCATTCATTTGTTATCGCCAATATAGTCATACTTTTGTACTATGTAATAACGAATTTATTTGGATAAATACCAGGAGTAAACTTGATTTGTCTACATCCTCTTAGTAGGTACTGAATATCCCATCAAATTTCATAGTTTTTAATTTTTCATTCATTTGCATAGACTCTGCTGAGTGTAACCGACTAGTTTGCTTATTGCAAGAGATAAATCGTAGAATTCATCTCGAAAACGAAAGAAGCTATTACTTCAACTTGAATAAATTCGAGAGAAACCGTCATTTTTGAGGTTGGCTTCGAAACTTTATAATCTTGCTGCCGTGCTTCCACGGTTAACATCCTAGTTTCATTAGTCCTCCCGCTTATTAAATTCTGCCCGTGCTAACAGCTTCATTTGTATATATTTACTGAATATCTCCGTGTATATAGCTTGTATTTGAATCAGAAAATCGATATGCTCTCTTTGGCGCATCACCGTATGCCTCAATATTTTTTTATATTATGAAATAATCAATATTAAATATAACTGATTCTTTGATAATGAAGTATTGTTTTTTTGTTTGAATGTTCTTGCATGCAGCATTTAGGCTTATGATGCTCAGTGAATGGAAGAAATTATCATCTTCATATTCTCATTCAAACTTGGTTTTTCAACAATTTTTCAGAGGTTGAAGTTACTCCGTCAAATCTGCAATTCTGCGGATGAATTATCCAAAACAAAAATGAATACTTCTCGTACATAAGCTTTGTTTTTTTTCATGAATATAGCAACTTCACGTTATTATACAACCTTGTTAAATGTTTGTATTTTATGGGTTATGTTTTCGTTGTATTATTCTACATGGTTTATTAATACTTGAAACTCTTGGTATAGGTATTCTTTCACATTGTTAATTTTGTTGGATCTAAATAGTTAATTGATTTTTAGGTATAACATAAAAACATACATTATTAAACGTAGGTACCTACCTATTATTCAGTTTGTTTGAAACTAAACTCATTTTGAATTGATCATAATAAAATGCTCAACTTTCTAACTCAAGGCTTACTGGCAGAAATCTTAAAATTTAAAAAAATTCAATGGCGTTAAATCACATGTTATAGGAGGTTAATTCTGATCACCAAAACGGGACTAGGAGAAGATGAGTCATGGTGGACGACATGTGGCAAATGTATTGTTGAATCCACATGTCGTACACAGCCATATTTTGCAACTTGGGCACTAAAAACTGAATTACCATGTCACAGTGAATGAGCACAATCAACTTTTGTTCTCTGATCAGCCGCCGTTTGGAAAAAGATTTTCGGTTATGCCTCCAGCCCAAAATCCGCACCAATCAGTGACACTTTGATGAAGCATTTGTTTCTGAACAAGCACTTGTGGATATTCAGAACTCCAAATGTGACAACTTTGTCGATTAACGAAGAAATCAAAATTGCTAACTGTAGTTGACAAACTATCTTTATTTTTCAATTATTGTTCAAGAAAACGCATTGTTCTTTCTTTTAGAGCACGATTTCTAATAAACTTGTACTGGCAAATGTCACACTGTCGTTTTTTGTTGTTGGCAACACTGTCGCACAATTGGCGCCAAATTCAAATCTTGTGTGAATTTTTTTGACACCTATTAATCGTAATTCACGGGCGTTGGATGTATTAACTCCTTCTAATTACCATAACTAAAAAGAAAATCAATGATAATGATCAGAAATTTTCGGGAAATTAGTGCAGCAATTGATATTAGAGATACAACTTTTCCAGATCCTAAAATTAAGGCAACTGTTCAGAAACACCTACTGACGAACTGTGATGAATCGGAGGGTTTTTGCACAACAAAGGCCAAAAAGTATCATTCCAGCATTCAAAATCGAAGTCAGCCAGGGGTGCACCAAAGTCACCACTTGAACACCCATAACAGTATACCCGAACAGGAACCTCTGCTGATGAATCATGGAGACAATGATCGACTGTTGTGGCATCCGCTGTCGCATCAAGAGAGTGTCAAAACTCAACCCAAATTCGAAGCCTATATGATGACTGGAGAGAAAATCCTAAATATATCGAGGATTCCACTGTCCACTGCTTTGGCGAAACAAAGAAAGGTAGTTATTTGAATATTCTGAACTAATTTTATAAATCGTATATTTCCTTTCTGATGACGCTTATTAATATGTAATTTGTTATTTTAATTCCATTTATTTGAACACAAGAGATTGCATTGGCACACATTTATTTATTTAGTTACGGGTAAACTCTTTAGACACAAAAATTAACAAAAACTTGAGAAGGTTACAGAATTAGTTCCTATCCTATTATAATAAATGAAAGTAAGTATCCTAATATAACAAAAGAAGATTAAAAAAAGAGAATAAACAATATATTAAAATATATATAAAATAAAAAATATAATATGTAAAGTTTTTTTATTTGGTTCAATTTTGTTTGTGTCATATGCAACACCTAAAATTCAATCGTCAGGAGCCCACACATTTTGTATATTTTTATAAATATTTTAAGCAAAATTGTTCTATCAAGATATATCTGATCATTTCTATTGAAGCAATCAACGTCTGTAATTTATATTTTTAAAATTTTTCAATTTGATGTTTTAGATTACAAATTCAAGATATCATAATAACCATTCTCATCAAATGAGCCATTCAATGAACAATTCTGTGCCAAATAGCCCGAGCGAAGCAGATCTAGGACTAAGAGTTCATGGAGCATCATCTGCAACTACTTCTCCAGAATGTGCCAGTAGAAGATTAGGTGATACTTCGAACTCTAACAATACTCCTGGGAACTATGTTAGGAACAGCAGGTCAGAGCATGTTTATTCCTTCCCTTTTTCTTCTTATTTTGGAGCGGTTGAAAGTAATTTTTTTTGTAAATTGAATGTAAAAATTTCTACTGCAAAAATTTTTATTATAAATGATATTATTTTGCAGTAAAAAAAGCTATAATGTGATAATATTAGAAACATATTCATCTAATTTCAGTTCAAAATAACTTCTCAATCCATATCAATTTACGAAAATAAAGAGATACAGAAAATCAATTTATAAGTTAATTCAATGTTAGCATTTTCACTATAACGTATGCTTTAAAGAACTTCAACCCGCCCAGCGGTTCTCAACCTTTTTTTTAGTCGCTTACTCCTTGAAAATATATTTTCACTAATTTTTACCCCCTTGGCCCTTCTATTATAATACATAAAGTGAACAAGGAAAATTCTTTAATAATTTAAAAAAGTTATCAAACAACTTTCCAAGGAAGCTGGTTATACGTATTCAGCAACGCAAAATCTACATTCACAATCGAACGGTGAATTATAGAAATTGTCAAGTCACCCCGACTCAAAATCTGCATACAGCTGTTTCGATCTTATTAGATCTCATCAGTGCAGCTTTTATTTGACTCGGAGTGAATTAACAAATTTCTAATTGTTGCCCAATACAAATCGTGGTCAGTAACAATGGACGGATAACAATCCAGAGCGCCATCCCACCAAAGATATTGGGAAACAACAATTCACCGCTTAGACTGAAAATGCAGAAATTCGTCGCTCGAACACGTACCTCCTGATATGAAGATATCTACTCTACAACAGTGGTGTATATGATTCCAAGGCACACTAACATAGTGATTTAAAACCTTTGGATATACTCACGAGAGCGCGCTCCGAATATTCTTGTCGCTTAATACGCAAAATACAACAATCAAATCATGAAAAACATACTAGTCGACCATGGTCAATTTCATACATTACATAAAGTGAACAAGGAAAATTCTTTAATAATTTTAAAAAATTATCAAACAACTTTCCAAGGAAGCTGGTTATACGTATTCAGCAACGCAAAATCTGCATTCACAATCCAAAGTTTTTAAATCACTATGTTAGTGTGCCTTGGAATCATATACACCACTGTTGTAGAGTAGATATCTTCATATCAGGAGGTACGTTTTCGAGCGACGAATTTCTGCATTTTCAGTCTAAGCGGTGAATTGTTGTTTCCCAATATCTTTGGTGGGATGGCGCTCTGGATTGTTATCCGTCCATTGTTACTGACCACGATTTGTATTGGGCAACAATTAGAAATTTGTTAATTCACTCCGAGTGAAATGAGCTGCACTGATGAGATCTAATAAGATCGAAACAGCTGTATGCAGATTTTGAGTCGGGGTGACTTGACAATTTCTATAATTCACCGTTCGATTGTGAATGCAGATTTTGCGTTGCTGAATACGTATAACCAGCTTCCTTGGAAAGTTGTTTGATAATTTTTTTAAATTATTAAAGAATTTTCCTTGTTCACTTTATGTAATGTATGAAATTGACCATGGTCGACTAGTATGTTTTTCATGATTTGATTCTTGGTTATAATCCTTAAAAAGACCTAGTTCCTGCTAACTAGCATAAGAGAAATGAATTTAAAAAGTTCTCGTTTGGCGTGACAAAAAAATGTACACAAATAACTGTAAAATATCCTGTCCCCAAGGATGCATTTGCGCCAAAACTCAATTTAGTTTAAAATTAGTTGGTTAGTTTTCACACTGAAACGTGAGTCATTTCACACGCGTTTTAAAAATTAGCTCATTAAGTCATGCTGCATGACTGGGACTGTGTGGCTACAGACGATAGTAGATTGAAATAAATACTTTATTTATAAAGTTCACTATTTTTCCTCGGAACCCCTGGTAACACTTGGCGAACCCCCAGGGGTTCGCGTACCTACTCCAGGTTGAGAACCACATGAAGAACTTCGCTAGAAAATAACATTTTTTCCTTAACCAAAATCATGAATTGGATGTAACTTTTCATCGAGCATGCAGCTGAATATTATGCTGTAGTAATACTATATCAAAGTTTTACTACATTTGCAAAATGCGGTTGATAGACTATATGGTACGATTTACTCTTTTGTGGTTAGAAACTTTCAGTAATAATAATTATTTGTATTTTGTTACTATTACATAAAGTGAACAAGGAAAATTCTTTAATAATTTAAAAATTATCAAACTACTTTCCAAGGGAGCTGGTTTACGTATTCCGCAACTCCAAATCTGCATTCACAATCCAACGGTGAATTATAGGACTTGTCAAGTCACCCCGACTCAAAATCGGCATACAGCTGTTTCGGTCTTATTCAGTGCAGCTTATTTGACTCGGAGTGAATTAAGTAATTTCTAATTGTTCCTCAATACAAATCGTGGTCGGTAACACTGTCTGGATAACAACCCAGAGCGCCCTTCCACCAAAGATATTGGGAACCAACAATTCACCGCTTAGATCGAAAATGCAGAAATTCGTCGCCCGAACACGTACCTCCTGATATGAAGATATCTACTCTACAACAGTGGCGTATATGATTCCAAGGCACACTAACATAGTGATTTAAAACCTTTGGATATACTCACGAGAGCGCGCTCCGAAGATGCTAGCAGCGTAATACGCAAAATACAACAATCAAATCATGAAAAACATACTTGTTGACCATGGTCAATTGATAACTGTTTGATAATTTTTAAATTATTAAAGAAGTTTCCTTGTTCACTTCGAGTGTATGAAATTATTGACCATGGTCAACAAGTAGTTGGTTTCCCACTAGTAAAAAGTGTATTAAGCCACTTATGACACTGCAAAGTCGAGCTATTAAAAATTTATGCTCATTGCCAGTTAGATCCTCGACAGATTTATTATATAAAAGGTATAATATTAAATCACTAGAAAACATGTATAGAATACAAATATGTACATTTATCAATCAATCTCTCAACAAAACAAAAACATACTTCAACAATATTTGAAAAAAGAAATCAAATACATAGTCATATGACTCGTAATCACAATAACGTTAACCTTATCCAATCAAATAACAGATTTGGATTAAACTCAATTTTTCATGAAGGTACATCAATATATAATATCCTACCAGATAGGTTAAAAAATCTTAAGTGTAAAAGCTTTAAACAGGAAATTAAAAAACACTTTATTTGATATTACTCCTATTGAAACATACTTTTCTCACTTGTATATCTTATATAAACATGTAATATTTAGATATTATAGATATTAGATAATAAGGTTTATTATAATTAAAACTTAACTTAGTTATAGGATGAACTACATGACAATGTAACCATTTGTTTTAGTTCAATAAAGAAAACATTTAACAAAAAAAAACAAAAAGTATGTTTTTCATGATTTGATTTTTGTTACTATCTTTATTTATTCTCATCAATTATCGTGATCAATACAAATTAGAATAATAAAGTATAAACTTTAAAATAAAACGCACTTGGCTTATGTTTCACTATATAAAAATATTTAGATACTGTGTTTAGCAATAACGAATAGTCGACATGTTTCGAGTTATGAACTCACTATCAAGACTGACTACAGGAGAGTATTACATCTTATTTTCTAAAACAGACAAAAGCAAATGTGATACCTGAAAATCAATTTGTTCGTTTACAAGGGGTAATTTAATATTATGGGCGGAACTTATTTCGAGAATTTCAAGACGCTTTCCTTTGTTACCTGAATGTAACAATTGGGTTTTGTTGAAATCTAGGAAATGAATAAATTTTATACAATCGCAGAAGCCAGTGGTATTTTTATTTTGTAAAATTGTCTTTTTATGTTCTTCAACACGAATGTTTATATTCCTTCCTGTTTGTCCAATATAGAAAGCAGGACATTCGTCGCAAAATATTTTGGAAACACCACTGTTTTCTCCGATGTCAGATTTTTCTCTACTATTGACCAAGAATGACTTCAAGTTTCTTTTATTTGTACAAATTGGTTTAACGTTATTTTTCGATAGTCTGTTACAAATTTTGCTAATCAAATTCGGCACATAATTTATTGGGAAGTATTTTTGTTCATCATTAATAGTTTGCGTGGGGTATACTGAATGCAACAGATACTTATCAATGATCTTATCGATAAGAATTTCATTGTAACCGTTATTGGTGGCTAGTAATTTAATTGTATTAACTTCGGTTTGAAAATTTGTTTCCGATAATGGAATAGTGAACAACCTATGTATGAACGAATGAAAAGCACTGAGTTTTATTTTAATGTGTTGGTTACTGTCGCTGTGAAATAAAGTATCTGTGACGATTAAGTGTGTTTTATTTTAAAGTTTATACTTTATTCTTTATGAGTGATGTGCGAGAATCCAATCTCACAAATTAGAATTTTTGTCGATACGCTTTACTTGATCTAACAATAAAATAATTTACCAAAAATAATTACAGATCTGAGGATCAACTGCAAGGTCAAAATTACGACATTGACGAGAGGTCCTCCACTGCTGAAGGAAATGAAGACGTGACGTCCTCGTTGAATACACTACTAGACACGGCTTCGGACAACACGAACGTGAGTGACGACAGTGAGAGAATCGTATGGACTTATAACGCGCCAATAAGTGAAAATGCCAAACACTCGCATCAGCTGTCAAACGGCAGTAACTCCTCCCACAGTAACTCCTCCCCGACTTCGCTCAGTCCCCCGCACTCGGAATCCCCCGCATCGCCCACGTCTGTGTCTTCCTCGGTAATGTCCAGTCAATCTGGATCGCGCAGATTACCCTACCCGTTAAATAATCTTCCTCACCACGGTATCAATGATGCGAGCGTGTCGGAGGCTATCTCGAATATATCGAGCCCCGATTATCACGACGAAGATAGCATGGGGATACGGGACTGTATAATGGAAATCAGTGATCCTAGTGATAGTGACAGTACACTGTTAGTGTCGGAACCTTACCAAAGACATCGAAATAGTGATAATGATCACCGAATCGTCATACAAGTGAAGGGTCCTGATAAGAATAATTTTAAGGAGAAGCAAAATGATATGTCAAAACCTTCTCAGAATGGATTTGAGGTTTGTATGGATTTTAAAAGATCGGCTTTTGTTTTAGTTTTAATTTTTTGAAGTTATTCTTCTTTAGGCGCGTTATGTGAAATTTTGAAGATGCGCGCGCATCACTGTGCACGATATCTCAACGCTGATAATGTAAATGTAAATATATTTTTCATGTCAATCTCACATAGGTGTTACATTCGTCAGATACAATATAATAAAATAAAAACCGTTTGAGGTAATGTTTCGATACATACAAGGACTCAAAGATATAGTTACTATAATGAAACATTACAATACACATTAAAAGAAAAGATGAAAACTTAGAGTTTCATGTCATGTTAAAATTAGATATTACAATACATATTAAAATTAGTTAAAAACAGTGGCCAGGTACTCTTGAGCATCATAAAAAGCCCCCTTGATTAGCAGGGTTTTCATCTGCCTCTTGAAGTTATCCATTGGTAGGATCTTCAATTCATTTGGGATCTTATTGTAGAAATGGATTGCGATGTAGTCCACTCTCCTTTGGCATTTTGATAGTCTACAGTGCATAGGAACCAGATTTGATTTATTTCGAGTGTCGTAGTCATGTTGTTGTTCGTAACTATCGTATTGAGATTCATTGCTTTTTATTAGTAACAGGTTCTGGAGGATGTAGGCAGATGGAAGAGTTAGTATGCCCAGCTTGACAAACATGTGTCTGCATTCATCTCTGTGCTTGAGCCCCCCAATCAGTCTCATCACTCTACGTTGCAGTGCAAAAACCCTATTTGCTTGAGATGATCCACCCCATGCTATTATTCCATATGTCATCTTAGCATGAAATAAAGAGTGATATGCAATTTTAAGTGTTGCATCCGATACTATGCTTTTTAAGTTTTTTAAGACAAAGATTGACGGGCTCAGGCTTTTTGCAGACATTATTTATGTGAGGTTCCCAATTTTACTTTGCGTCAAATGTCACCCCAAGGAACCTTACCGGGTCATTTATTGATGTTGTTTCTCTAAGAGTGAAGGTCATGACTTGGGTTTTTTCTTTATTCAGTACCAGCCTATTTGCCAAGAACCATTTGTCTGCTTTTTTCATTGTATCTTCCATTAGGTTTTCAATCTGTTTTTCATCTTTTCCCCAACTTAGGAATGTTGTATCATCTGCGAATAATATTGTTCTTGCAGATTTAATGTAGTGTGGTAGATCGTTTATATATATCAGGAAAAGGATTGGTCCGAGTATTGATCCCTGTGGTACGCCAAGTTGTAAGGTTTCTGGTTCTGACCATTTATTTCCCATTTGGACCCTTTGTTGTCTGTCTCTTAGGTATGAGGCAATTGCGCCTACACTTGACTCTGAGAATCCATGTTTTTCCAATTTACCTGTAAGTATCGTGTGGATGACGCAGTCGAAGGCTTTACTTAAATCGCAGAATTTTGCTTTAAGGTACTTTTTATCTTCAAACGCATCCATGATATCATGTATCATGTCCAAGATGCCGCCTGTGGTATTTCTGCCTTTTCTAAAGCCATATTGAGATTGACTGTACAAGTTTGCATGCTCAAAATAGTTCGTTATCTGCATTGCCATAGCTGCTTCAAATATCTTCGATATTACTGGCAGCAGAGATATCGGTCTATAATTATTTGGATCATTATGATTACCTTTTTTGTGTATAGGAATCACTACTGCTATCTTTAGGCTATTTGGGAACATTGATTTTTCGATTGCCTCATTTATAAGCTTAGTTATGGGTATATATAGCAGGTTCCTGATTGTTTTTATCATCTCAACTGTTAGTCCATATATATCTGCTGATTTGGTATTCTTTAGATCCCCCATAATGCCTCTGATCTCTACATAGGTTACCTTTCTAAAGTTGAATTTTTGACGCAAAACTTTTCGAATAAAGTTTGAAGTTTAAGATAAAACACACTTGGCTTAAGTTTCACTATATAAAAATATTTAGATACTGTATTTAGCAGTAAAGGATAGTCGACATGTTTCGAGTTATAAACTCATTATCAAGACTGACTACAGGAGAGTATTACAACTTATTTTATAAAACAGACAAAAGCAAAGGTGATACCTGAAACTCAATTTGTTCGTTTACAAGGGGTAATTTACTATTATGGGCGGAACTGATTTCGAGAATTTCAAGAAGGTCAAGGCGCTTTGCTTTGTTACCTGAATGCAACAATTGTGTTTTGTTGAAATGCAGGAAATTATTAAATTTTATACAATGTTCGGAGAAGCCAGTGGTATTTTTATTTTGTAAAATTGACTTTTTATTTTCTTCAACACGAATGTTTATATTCCATCCTGTTTGTACAATATAGAAAGCAGGACATTCGTCGCAAAATATTTTGTAAACACCACTGTTTTCTCCGATGTCAGATTTTTCTTTATTATTGACCAAGAATGACTTCAAGTTTCTTTTATTTGTACAAATTGTTTTAACGTTATATTTCGATAGTCTGTTACAAATTTTGCTACTCAAATTCGGCACATAATTTATTGGGAAGTATTTTTGTTCTTCATTAATAGTTTCAATCTCAGTTATCAAAACTTTTCGTGTCATATTTTAGTTATCATAAGCCACTGATAACTAGTGTTCTGATTCAGTCATTACCGAAAGATGTTATGGCAGTGGACATTAAAAATAACATTCGAATAATGAGAGAATTTATGCTATACTCAATGTAACAAAATAAATATTTATTTATTTAATTTTCCAAATTTAAACTGAACTTTATTGACTGCGTTGAATATCCTTTTCCAGTCCTCTTATTATTTTATTGTAATTAATTATTTGCATGCAATTAAAAACTATTTTTTAATGATGCCAAAGAAGTATAAAGCTGGATTTATAGTTTGACGGACTGTAAACGTAGACGCAGCGCAATTAGATCAACTATAGAATGTATGTACTCTTGTTTATATTTGAACGTAAACGCATGACGTAACGTAAGTGAAACGGACTGGAACGGAAGAGTTGACCAACATTCATCTTTTTACAGTGCGTTTCCTATATCCGGCCAATCACAGGAAATAATTCTGTGTGATGTCAGCCCACTGTCAGATGTCACTGGTCCCCCCTTCAGTTTAGTGAAGTTCTTTCTTTTTTTATTCTTGTTTTGTTAATAATTCACAATAGATGAATAATTAGAATATTATAATACAAATTCAAACCAACACAGGCTATTTACGATTAATATAATTTGTAGGTTATGTTGAATGTCACTCATCACCTTAACCTCTACCCATGCGCAAAAATTTTACAGTCCGTTTGTTACGTATTCAGTGCGTCTACATTTACAGTCCGGCAAACTATAAATCCAGCTTAACTTCTCACGCGCGTACATAAGTACACACAACTTTTTTTTTAATTATTTCCAATCAGTAAGCTTAAAATCATCAAAACTGGGGAATTGAAGAACTGAACTGATCCATGATATTATCTTGAAATCAAGTATGATATGATGGTAGTCTGAGAAATATACAGTATACATTGAAAACTCATTTCAGATAAATAAGTTGGTCAGTTATTTAATGGTATAATATAGAAGAGATATATATTCACTATCAATAATTATATAGTAAGTCAATACAATCAAAACTCTACTTAATCTAAATAATAGAGTGTAAAATCTCATAACGTTAGAAACAAGCATATTCAAATACACAAAGTAATCACTGGAGATTCATCCAATTCAGCCGTAACGGACGCTCAAAAGTGATGTGACAAAAATTCCTCAACAATATAGAAACAGCCTTCCGATAAAAATTCCTTTAGCGTTCTCTTGAACTTTTGCATTGTTCAGATTGTTGTAGTTGGAAGATAGTTTATTATATAATTTAATGGCGATATATTGAAATAATTTTGTGTTTATTCCAAGCGATGTTTGGGAAGGATATAGTTGTCACGTTTACTTGTATGATGTGCATGGAAAGATGTGTGTTGGAGGAATTTTTCTCTTTGTTCGTGAAAATAATTGAGACACTGCAGAATGTAACAAATGTAACGGACTTTTCGTGTCGGTTCTCCTGAATTATAAAGAAAGGTATCTTTTAGTTATATACAAGTTTATTTACATTAAATTATTAACAGAAGTCAAATAATCAAATAATGTGACCCAGTGCGCATCTGCTCTGGTCTCGTTTCGCTGCGTCGACCGCCTCTCCAGTGCGCAGGCAGTCCTTTGTCAGTCGAGGATGGAGCGAAGCGCAGGAATGTGCTGGATCTCTGCGTTCTTAGGTCCGCGATTCTGCTTGACGTGATTACGGGGACCGGGGTCGGTTTCGTCGCCGCCAGCTGGTCAACCTCGTTGGCCACTGCAAGCGAGTCAGCTCCCGGTCTATAGAAATTCACTGACAATCAGGACTTGTCGGACGGAACGGGAATAGATTGGTCAATACCCAACATACTGTAGGAATTCCGACGATCAATACTCGTCGGACGGAACGGGAAGAGACTGGTCAATACCCAGTCTCAGGGATTTATCGGCAATCAATACTTGCCGACGGACGGGAGTAGACTGGTCAATACCCAGTCTAGGGGAGAGTTCCTAGGAGTCAGTACCTTCCAAGAACTGCATTCTCGGTGCTCGGGTTATATAGGCAGTGGCTTGCCCCTCCAGTGGAATAACCAGCTTGCCCCTCCAGTAGAATAACCAGCTTGCGCACCACAAACGTTGGTGCGCGAGCAACAACGTTACACAACACGGCAAGGTCAATATACCTAGCGCCCGGAAAAGTTACAGCGTGTTAATCGGGACACTCCAAAGAACGCTCGTACCGCCCCTTTCTGCTTTAGGAATATCCTAACACTCTCGTGCGAGGCTCCCCAAAGTATGATACCATGCATAGCCAAGTTGTGGAAACTGTCATAATAGGTTGTCAAGGCTTGTGTCATTCCCATCATCTGTTTGATCCTGCGGATGCTGAAAATAGTAACTTGGTGCTTGGATGTTATTGTTGGTGTGAATATTGAAGAAATCAAACTATTTCTCTATCAATCTCTTACATTTGAAAGGTTATATACAGAATAAAGCCATGATGGCTGCTATTCACATGGATTGTGCACCAATATTTATGAAGAGATTTCGCTATGTTAAATCTACCCGTCACGATTTCCTACTTGGAACAAAATAAACATTTTCTAAATAATAATAACTGTCTTTTTTTGCTGAGCAAAAGCCCATGGACCATGGGTCCTTCAGTCTAATATTTTCTATATTAACTGTCGATTTAACTTGAATAGGTACTCTACTACACTCTTGAAACGAATCCTAGCAATTCGTTGTTGTATAGTTATGGAGTTGTTTGTTATAGTTATGGAGTTGTGTTAATCAACTCAAAGGAATAAAAAAATCAATACATAACTAATGACAGAGATATATTATGCATCATTACTTGACAGGCTGAAGGCATAAATTGTGGAAACCATTGCCGCATTTAAAGAAAAAATGTTTTATTCTTTTAACATGCTGCAGAAGTCGTAATATCCAAAATTTTCTTATTGTGATTAGAGTGGATTGACCTCATAGAGCATTCATCAGACCTTGCCATCTGCTCCATTTTGTCTTTTGTATGTTCAAAGTCCCGCCCGAAGAAGAGAGATTTTCATCGAGGTGATCACATTCTTGAGGACTATTTTAGAGCGCCAACTATTTTGGACAAATTAAAGAAATGAGAGAAACAATCGTAAAAGTGTATAGAGTAACGATGAGCCTATATTGAACAATAAAGCTGAATTTGATCAACAGAAAATTTGTTTCTTTGTTAGAGTTAGATTTTCAGACTACCATCGTACATCAATCCAATACTTTGTCTTATACCAATATTTCATATAGATATTAGACCATATAACGAAATGATTGAATAATTTAAGATTTTAAGACATTATAATCAGTCAATGTTTACAGATTGATTCACACTTTTTCATGAAATTTTACTATTGCGATTGCGAATACTCAAATTCTATTACGATTGAAATAATAATCAGGTTTCAGCGTCATCCAAAATTTTCGAGTATTACTTATGGCTATTAGTGTACTTAGGTGGGTGATAGTTGTAACTGTTCACTGAAATGGTACAAATACAGATAATAAGTCAGAGCCATATATCTTGAAGCCCACATCTCTCCTGATGTCATTTTATAAAAGAAGAAAATTACTTTTAGAATTGACTCTACGTTAAATTGTTCTTATTGGTCTTTATGAATTTGCATTCTCCACTATTCAGGAATTATTGATAATTATTTGTTCACTACTGAACTTACAAATGAACTACTCTGTTATGCTACTTGATAAAAAATAATTTGTTGAAAGTTGAGCACACTCATTTTTAGAGAACATTAACATTTTTAGTATCTTGTCGAAATTATTAACCTTTTTTTTCTGTATATATATATATATATATATATAAATATTTATAAACATATATATTTGAATTGTTCTTATATATGCTGTATTATTAGTTTTTTATCTTTTATTAGCAATTCAGTTTGAAAACCGACTTCATTAAAAACTTAATAAATTCGGCTTGTTATTGCTAATAGGAGTAATATATATATATATATATATATATATATATATATATATATATATATATAAAAAAAAAAACTAAATTTGAATATACTACTTTTATTATCACAAAAAAATATGAAAAATTTAACACTGCGATTGCAATTTCTGTCACTATACAATCATCACGTAGTAACGACGGATCCCATCAACAATATATATATATATATATATATATATATATATATATATATATATATATATATATATATATATATATATATATATATATATATATATATATATATATTACATTCTTCTCAGTCTAAGTTATACAGAAGAGGTAGTGTGTACACATTAAAATTGTTTTTGAACTATCTAGAAGTAGACATCATTAGTTTTTCAGTCTGCTGAAATGTTAGATAAGTGCCATTCCGAATAACAAAATTATTTAAATCATTTTATGACTTTCTGATTAGGTACATGAAGTGGATATATTTTATTTTAATTTTTCAGACTTATGGTGATTTAATGGAACAAAACTTAGTAGATTATGATTCAAATTGTGATATTAAAAGAGATACATCTCCTACCTTAGTAGAGGATGACAGTGATATAGAAAGCCTGCATAGTTTCCATTATTCTCCTAAAGCGGTGGATGTTCCATCAGCAATACGTTTAGCCAAAAGATTGTATAGTTTAGATGGTTTTAAAAAATCTGACGTTTCTAGACATTTAAGTAAAAAGTAAGTTGTAAATTTTTTTGTTTTATCCCAATTTTGAACCTGCAGTAAAATATTAAGTTAGGGGTAGAAAAAGGTATAACCATTTCTAAAAAAGGCTTGTATTATTTATTGATTTTTGTTTGAGAACAAACTGACAATTTTTCAAATGCTTCATATCACTAATATCGTGTTAGTTAATGGATGTTTCTGTTTTAGTTACATATATAGTTGAAAATTATATTTATTAGTTTTTTCTCAAGTAAAATATTCAATCATTTTTTCATTAAGTTTGCTGTATTGTATTTTAGCAATTAATCTAATTTACTCGAATCACTTTCACTCCATGCCTATGTGCACAATTGTCATTGATTTTTGGTATTTCATTATTTTGTAGTAATGACTTCAGCAAAGCTGTAGCGGAAGAGTACTTAAAGTACTTTGACTTTGAAAATGATACATTGGATAATGCCTTGAGGAAATTCTTGAAACAGTTTTCTCTAACTGGTGAAACGCAGGAGAGAGAAAGGGTATTGGTACACTTTTCAAAGAGATATTTGACTTGTAATCCTGGTTCATTCAACTCACAAGGTAGGGCAGATAATAAATATTCATGAATAATGGTAGTCATTTTATTTTCGGTACTTATTTTATTTTCAGATGCTGTACATACTTTAACGTGTGCAATTATGCTGCTCAACACTGACCTTCATGGACAAAATATAAATAGAAAAATGACTTCTAATGAATTCATAGAAAATTTAGCAGATTTGAATGAGGGCAAAAACTTCCCTAGAGAAATTTTAAAACAAATTTATCATTCAATTAAAAACTATCCTTTAGAATGGGCTATGTGAGTATAAATTCTTACATATTATGAACTAAATTAATCCAGTAATAATGATATTATCTACCTTGAAATTCTGTATACTTTTATTCGTAGAATGGAAAGTCCGACATCTTTAAATGCTTCATCAAATTTGAATTTATCGAGGTTGTATTTGTGACCAAGCTATATATTTATATTTCCTATGATGTGAGCCTAGAATTTCTAGGTTTATATATACATTAAAATTTCGACATTCACATCTTCTGTGCCTCAAACAAATTTCTTCAAATGAAATTGTTGAATAATTTAAATAGTAAATATTAAATATATTTCTCATGTCAATCTCACATAGGTGTTACATTCGTCAGATACAATATAATAAAATAAAAATCGTTTGAGGTCATGTTTCGATACATACAAAGACTCAAAGATATAGTTACTATAATGAAACATTACAATACACATTAAAAGAAAAGATGAAAATTTAGAGTTTCATGTCATGTTAAAATTAGATATTACGATACATATTAAAATTAGTTAAAAACAGTGGCCAGGTACTCTTGAGCATCATAAAAAGCCCCCTTGATTAGCAGGGTTTTCATCTGCTTCTTGAAGTTATCCATTGGTAGGATCTTCAATTCATTAGGGATCTTGTTGTAGAAATGGATTGCGATGTAGTCCACTCTCCTTTGGCATTTTGATAGTCTACAGTGCATAGGAACCAGATTTGATTTATTTCGAGTGTCGTAGTCATGTTGTTGTTTGTAACTATCGTATTGAGATTCATTGCTTTTTATTAGTAACAGGTTCTGGAGGATGTAGGCAGATGGAAGAGTTAGTATGCCCAGCTTGACAAACATGTGTCTGCATTCATCTCTGTGCTTGAGCCCCCAATCAGTCTCATCACTCTACGTTGCAGTGCAAAAACCCTATTTGCTTTGAGATGATCCACCCCATGCTATTATTCAATATGTCATCTTAGCATGAAATAAAGAGTGCTATGCAATTTTAAGTGTTGCATCCGATACTATGCTTTTTAAGTTTTTTAAGACAAAGATTGACGAGCTCAGGCTTTTGCAGACATTATTTATGTGAGGTTCCCAATTTAACTTTGCGTCAAATGTCACCCCAAGGAACCTTACCGGGTCATTTATTGATGTTGTTTCTCTAAGAGTGAAAGGTCATGTCTTTGGGTTTTTTTTTCTTTATTCAGTACCAGCCTATTTGCCAATAAACCATTTGTCTGCTTTTTTTTTATTGTATCTTCCATTAGGTTTTGAATCTGTTTTTCATCTTTTTCCCCCACTTAGGAATGTTGTATCATCTGCGAATAATTATTGGTTCTTGCAGATTATTAATGTAGTGTGGTAGATGCGTTTATAGTATATATCAGGAAAAGGATTGGTCCAAGTATTGATCCCTGTGGTACGCCCAATTTTGTAAGTGTTTCTGGTTCTGACCATTTTATTTCCCATTTGGACCGCTTTGTTGTTCTGTCTCTTAGGTATGAGGCAATTGAGCCTACACTTGACTCTGAGAATCCATGTTTTTCCAGTTTACCTGTAAGTATCGTGTGGATGACGCAGTCGAAGGCTTTACTTAAATCGCAGAATTTGGCTTTAAGGTACTTTTTATCTTCAAACGCATCCACGATATCATGTATCATGTCCAAGATGCCGCCTGTGGTATTTCTGCCTTTTCTAAAGCCATATTGAGATTGACTGTACAAGTTTGCGTGCTCAAAATAGTTCGTTATCTGCATTGCCATAGCTGCTTCAAATATCTTCGATATTACTGACAGCAGAGATATCGGTCTATAATTATTTGGATCATTATGATTACCTTTTTGAGTTTAATATTAATTTATAGGGATGAGTATACGTCTCCATCTCAAAATAAGATTAGTGAACACATTCCATATGGAGCTAATCCATTTTTAGAAGTTCCTGCCAATGCGGGTGCAGTAGAATACAAAAAAGGCTATGTGATGAGAAAATGCTGTTTTGAAACAAATGGCAAACGAAGTGAGTACTTTTATAAAGAAAATCGTATCTTTTTAGCTGGAACACTTCTTAGACTACACTGGCTTCACTTTTCGAAACACTAGCAATTAATAATAAAAGTAGCATATTTTAAATTATATTTGTTTAGAAAATATAGCTGATCTTCATGGTAGAGTTTGATATGTAGGTTCAGATAACTAACATTAACTGTTATTTATTATCGAAACTAATTTGAGTTTATGAGGAAAACTACCTAAGTAGATAGCAATACTTTTAATGGTTAATGGTTTTGTTATGTGTATGATGAACAATGATATCCTAAAATCAAAAGCTATGAAAAGAATATTACTAACAACTTCAGGGTAAAACAAATCGCCCCCCAATAAAAGATGAAGTATTAAACTACATCTGAATAAAAAATATGGCATCTGTCTGATAGTTGTATTGATTATCTTAAATGATTAACTTCTTACAAGTAATTTTTTTTCTAAGTTTATAGCAGAAATTCACATTATCATAATATATGAATAGCAAATCGAATAGGTATTTTTTGACACTAAATAAATCAATGGGGATATCAGAATATGTCTTAAAAACCGGCCAAGTGCGAGTCGGACTCGCGCACGAAGGGGTCCGTACCATAGAGCCCCCCTTAAATATTTATTTTATTTTAATTTTATTATTGAAGTGAAGATACAACTGAGTATTTTTTGAATATTTCAAGTGCCTACCTGTTGCCACTATTGATATCGAGAAAACAAGGGCAAAAAAGTCGCTTTTCTTGTATGGGAGCCCTCCTTCGTAGGAAGCGAGAGGCTAGCGAACCACAGATAAATATAATGAGTCTTGCCGCCTTCAAATTCAATATATTATGTTGGTAATCTATTGGCGTCTGAAATTAAGATCGTAGCGCCGGAACGGCTAATATCGGTACTAGAGCATGGGCCATTAACGGATTGTTTACATTGTTTGTAATGGTATTTACGTTCATTTCATTTTGAGTTTTCGAACGTTTAGCTTCGTAATTTGTGTTTTTTTGTAGTTCGTATTCTCCAGTGGTTCATTGTGTTTCGATTGAGCATAATATTATCTCTGTTCAACAGTAGATAACCTACCTACATCAAGTTGAAATTTACTCTGAGTTTTTATCATTGAACATGAAAATTCATAATAAAATAAAGGAGAGGACGAATAAATTAATTGGTTATAGGAACTAAGTATACATCATGAAAAGGCTTTATGATAGAACACCTATTTATTTAAAAACTAAAAAAACTTTCAAAAGTTTCAAGAAACCATCTCTGACATGTCTAGTTTCATTACCAACTGAAGAAGTTTTGAGTATAATGGACAAAACTAAGTACAACCAGCAAAACTGAAAGACACAACATGAAATAAAAGAAGAATTAACATGAATACTCTGCTTGAATGGTTTGAACTTAATGAGTTATTATATTTTTTGAATTTTCCTGACGTAAAGCAGCTCACCTAAAAGTACGGTGGACTTCTGAGAGTCTGGTTTTTTTGATAGAATCTCTGTTTTCCTGATTATATAATTGAATATTTTAGTTTTTACCTAGCTATAGAGTCAAGTTTTATTTCATATTCCTGAAACTGTTATTTTGGTTGTGCAAATAAACATTATTTGTTATTATTATTTTAATAGTATCTCTGGTTGTTACACGAAAGAAAATACAATTATCTAGAATCTGGATGATGGCCCAGGTTCAGATTCCGATAAAAGTGGAAGATTTTTCGTTGGAATAGCATTGGATTTCAAAAACCCTACGTTTTCAATTAGCTGAAAATTGCACATCATTAGTTGGTATAATTCTATATGGAAAAATCCACAAACTTACTGCAGAGAAAATAATTATTCTCAGTAAACTGTAAAAAACAACTCTCTTCTGTTCAGACACTTTTTTTCAATCTTCAAGTTATGAATCCACACCTTTCTTCTATCCATCATTTCCTTGTTTCCCAACTTTGTTTGGAATGCAACTTTGAATTGTCCAGCTTTCAGAAAGGTATGTAAGCTATATTCGGTTTTTTTTTGCCCAAGATGAACAATAGGATACACAACAATTTAGTGATTCATCTCTTCTGAACGTTTGTAAACGATCCCAAACACTTGAATTTCAACAACTTCTCATATAAAAAACACGTAAACAGTTGTAAACAAAGCAATCTATGGCCCATGCGTTAGTAATATTCGACACCGGTAGGGTGCGTATCGCTTATTATGTTTTACCAATACATGTTCATCCCACACACAATAATGATAATAATAATAATTTGATATCGATGGTTTTACTGCTCTCTTGTATAATGTTTTTAACATAAGTTGTAATTGAAGCTTTCTACTAATACTTAACCTTTTAAAAATTGCAGCTGTATCACACTATCACAATGTAGACATTTTACAACTAAATAAGTTCATCAAATTGGTTATTAGGTTTAGTGATTAGTAGCATTTTATATTTTTAGCCAATCAAATATTGTTTCACTTTGAATCACCTATTTCTTACTAACAATATCTCACTACTGTACATTAGATTTAATATTAAGGCATGTGAAAATACATAATAGCTTTTTCGAAGGCCTTTGCTGCATTTTTTTAGCGCCGTTTCACAAACGTAGCTGGAAGATGTTTTACTGTACCCTTCGAGATCTGATGCTGTACCTTCACAAGGACGAAAACGGCTTTAGAAAAAACGAGATGAGTGACAACCCACATAATGCTATACGAATACATCATGCATTGGCTACAAAAGCTACAGATTACACCAAAAAGCAGTATGTGTTCCGTTTACAAACTGCAGATCAAGCAGAGTATTTATTTCAAACAAGGTATGCTTTTTTTACAATAGAACAACAAGAAAACTTTATATAACAAAATAAAAACTTATAGAAAACAAACGGAAATGAACTAACCCTTATCTTCTGGTATTTGTTACATCTAATGAAACCACCAATGACACTACTTTCAAATAAATATATTCTAAATATTAATACTTACGTCATATTTTCAGTAAACTACTATTGCGGAAATAATGATTTAATAAAATACTTCAAATAAATATACAGGGTTCATGTCTTTTTATCTCACTCTATAACTTGATGAACAGAGGTAAGCAATAGGTTTTGAACTCCCTTAAAATTGAGAGTTCAATACCTATACCTTAGTTCATTGAGTTATAGAGTGAGATCAAAAGAAGCGGACCATGTATATTTATTTAAAGTATTTTTTCAATTCATTATTTTCGCACCAGTATTTTGCTGGAAAAATAAATATTCATTTTAATTTGAGTGATTGGCTTTTTAAATCCGAAAATCGTCATGATTCTCTTTGAAGTTATGAATAAGTATATAATACTTCTTATAATTCTCTGAATGAGATGGATATTCTTAGATAAGAATTCCAACAGCCACTTTCTTAGTTACTTTGGAATGGGGTAATACATTACATAAAGTGAACAAGGAAAATTCTTTAATAATTTAAAAAATTATCAAACAACTTTCCAAGGAAGCTGGTTATACGTATTCAGCAACGCAAAATCTGCATTCACAATCGAACGGTGAATTATTGTTATATTCACTTTATGTAATGTATGAAATTGACTATGGTCGACTAGTATGTTTTTCATGATTTGATTGTTATATTTTGCGTATTAAGCGACTAGAATATTCGGAGCGCGCTCTCGTGAGTATATCCAAAGGTTTTAAATCACTATGTTAGTGTGCCTTGGAATCATATGCACCACTGTTGTAGAGTAGATATCTTCATATCAGGAGGTACGTGTTTTAGCGACGAATTTCTGCATTTTCAGTCTAAGTGGTGAATTGTTGTTTCCCAATATCTTTGGTGGGATGGCGCTCTGGATTGTTATCCAGCCAGTGTTACTGACCACGATTTGTATTGGGGAACAATTAGAAATTTGTTAATTCACTCCGAGTCAAATAAGCTGCACTGATGAGATCTAATAAGATCGAAACAGCTGTATGCAGATTTTGAGTCGGGGTGACTTGACAATTTCTATAATTCACCGTTCGATTGTGAATGCAGATTTTGCGTTGCTGAATACGTATAACCAGCTTCCTCAGAAAGTTGTTTGATAATTTTTTAAATTATTAAAGAATTTTCCTTGTTCACTTTATGTAATGTATGAAATTGACTATGGTCGACTAGTATGTTTTTCATGATTTGAATGGGGTAATACACTAACTGAATATATATTTCGTTTTGCTCAGATATTTAATTATTATCAATTTTTATTTATTGAATATTCCATTTTGATCCCTATCTTGATTGAAACTTCAGATTTTGAATATTGACACTCAGGTTTAATCGTTAAACCTTATGCCAAATTTCAATCAAATTTAAGATCAGGAGAATAGAATATAAGAAAATTATACGTGTGTTTGTACAGTAACATATTTCTGTTTTTCTCCAAATAATTGTTAGGGATTCTGGAGTGGACAAAACCAAAAAATTTACAAATTGTAATACATATTGTTAACAATATTCTCCAACGCTTGTTTAGAGTTTCAAATTTTTTCAGCGACTCGAAGGAACTGCAGTCTTGGGTTGACACAATTAATTTTGTGTGTGCTAGTTTCTCTGCACCACCATTGGAGGCAGCTGTGGGGTCCCAAAAAAAATTCCAAAGGCCGCTTCTGCCATCTAGTCTTACAAAACACAATTTGGTGAGTTACTAAATGTTTTAGGGATTTGGAGATTTTTCAATAAAAATTTCATTTTCCAGAGGGAACAGTTAAGGAATCACGAGGAGAGAGTAACTAGACTTGAAGCAGAACTAGATGAACACAGAAGGTATCCTCCTGAGAGGGCATCGAAATCGTTAGCGATCCAAAACTACAAAGAGAAGGATATTTATTTAAATTATGAGGTATTTCAAAATTATATTAGTTCACATTTCTGATTCATGTTTCAAATATATGTAGGTCAGCTTATTTAACTTTTTTTTAACTTTTCATTAATATTTACTTGCACTTGAGGTCCTGATTGAAGAATATTGTACAAGTGTTGTTTTTCTTCCAACATAGCTGTATATATATATTTATATATCTATATATATATATATATATATATATATATATATATATATATATATATATATATATATATATATATATATATATACAGGGTGAGTCATTGATATGGGAAAGCTTGATTGCACCTACACCGTTAATGACATCGAAAAGAACCAAACGGTTCTGCAAATGGGAGGTCAGAGTGCAGTTCGTAAAATTATTTTGCCCTTTACAGGGTGTACCATTTTTACGGAGCAAATTTTAAGATACTTTTTTTAAATGGCACTATATATTTCTACACATATTTAAATTTGTCCTTTATTGAGATTTGTAAATTCGTTAAGTTTTTGCAAATCGCTTCAGCGGTTCAGAAGTTATTTAATTTTTTCTGAAAATTAATGCCTATATATATATATATATATAAATAAATATATATATATATATATATATATATATATATATATATACAGGGTGTCCCAGAAATCAACGTCAAGCCGAAAACTGACAATAGGCCAGGTCGTGACATTTACTAGAAAAATATTTAAAAAAATCTTGGTCATGTACTTTTCAAATTTTATGTATTCAAAAGTAAATCTCAAAAAGTGACACCTTGTGATGATCTTTCAAGTCCTGTGACTACAAATATTAATTTTTCGTCAGTTTGTTTTCTGTGACGTTACCATGAATAACCCTTCTGTAAATTACAGTTAAAAGTTGAAACTCTACCTCAGTTTTAAATAAAATGTTAGATTTTTACCCAACATTGAATTCAAAATTATTACATCATCCAACTTTAACCGCGTGTAGTGTAAAAAAAATGTACTACACTATTCTGGCAAGTAACATTAAAAGATGGCGCATTTAGTCTGGATTCCAAAATTGTCACTTTTTGAGATTTAGTTTTGAATCCATAAAATTTGAAAAGTACATGACCAAGACTTTTTAAAATATTTTTCTAATAACTGTCACGACTTGGCCTATTGCCAGTTTTCGGCTTGACGTTGATTTATGGGACACCCTGTATATATATATATATATATATATATATATATATATACAGTATGGTGCAAATGAAAGGAATACATTCGTTATTTCGTAAACCGGCGACTTTAAGGAAAAATCCTGAAACCCGTCGATTTTTATTTTAAAACGGGCTATTCGTAAGGATACCTTTCTATTTTTGACGTCATCTATGCGAGCGTGATGACGTCATCGCTAAAATATTTAAATGGAAATGTGGGTGTTGTAATACATTATTTTAAAGGTCTTTTGAATACCTATTCAGCCATCAATATGTACAGTAATTGATTTTTGTATTTGTTTAAAAAATTAATAAAATTTCAGTTTTTGTTTTTAAAAATCTAGTTACCTTATCAACATCAACATTGACACTTTGACATAATTAACTTTCTGTCAAGTGATTGATAGTATTATTGTATTAGACGAATTCAAAAAGTCTTTGTATCTATCAACATGAAGCTGACTGAAACGCAGAGAATTGAAAAATTCTAATAATGATTGGTTGTGGAGATAAAGCACGTACGCAGAAAGAAGTATGTACGTTATTTAATAATAAATACTCCAACCGAGAACCAATTTCACAATCCACTATAAGCAAAATTGAGAAAAAATTCAGAGAAACGGGCCATGTCAAAGACCTCTCTAAAGGTAGTAGAAAACCAATATCAGAAAACAGACAACTAGATGTTCTGTTAGCCTTTCAAGATAATCCCCATACCAGTTCATGGTAAGTAGCATTAGATAATGACATGGACCATTCAACAGTTCATAGAAAGCTAAAGAAGGAAAAGTTGCATCCCTACAAAGTAAGTTTAGTACAAGAGCTTATGGAAGATGATTTTGATAAACGAATTGAGTTTTGTGAAATTATGATGGAACAAAATAACAAGGATCCGATGTTTTTAAAAAAGGTTCTTTTCTCGGATGAAGCTACATTTCTACTGAACGGTCATGTCAATCGTCAAACTTATCGGTACTGGGCTACGGAAAATCCACACTGGATGCAAGAGTACCGTACTCAATACCCAGAGAAAGTTAATGTTTGGGCGGGAATAATAGATAATAGGATTATTGGACCATACTTTTTCGAAGAAACCTTAACACGTCCTCGATATTTTGAATTTCTTCAAAACTTCTTGCTACCCGAATTGAACCGGCTGTTTCCAAACAGAAATGATTTATGGCTGCAGCAAGATGGTGCGCCTCCACACTATGCTGTCTTGGTGCGCAACTATTTGAACAACGTCTTTCCAAATCGGTGGATGGGTCGAAGAGGAACAATAGAATGGCCGCCTAGGTCACCTGATTTGACTCCTCTTAATTTATTTTTATGGGGATACTTGAGAAGCAAAGTTCACCAAAATAAACCACAAAATATCAATGAACTCAAAGAAAGGATACGTATTGAGGTTGCACAAATAACTCCGGAAGTTATAGAGAAGGTTCGAGAAGAGTTCGCGGCACGTCTTTCTCATTGTATTTTAGCTGAAGGTAAACAACTTGAGCACTTAATTTAGGTTTCGTTGTATTTAATGAGTAATACATATTAAATATTTATTGTAATAATAAAATTTCATTAATTTTTTACACAAATACAAAAATCAATTACTGTACATATTGATATGGCTGAATAGGTATTCAAAAGACCTCTCAAATAATGTATTACAACACCCACATTTCCATTTGAAAATTTTAGCGATGACGTCATCACGCTCGCATAGATGACGTCAAAAATAGAAAGGTATCCTTACGAATAGCCCGTTTTAAAATAAAAATCGACGGGTTTCAGGATTTTTCCTTAAAGTCGCCGTTTTACGAAATAACGAATTTATTCCTTTCTTTCGCACCATACTGTATATATATATATATATATATATATATATATATATATATATATATATATATATATATATATATATATATATATATAATTATTTAATGATTATTGTAAATTTTCGTTTATCTGAAGTTTGAAACATCGTTTGTTTTTATAGAAACTTTTGGTATAATATGAAAAAATATGTTTTATATTTCACTTTTTGAAGATTCGGTCTGATAAATAAATTACTTAATTTTTGGATTGATTGGGCCGATACTTGGTGTAAATTGATAAACATATTAAAACAATGGTTAATAATAACAATTTACACATTTATTAAAAGAAATAACGCATGACGCACGTTTCGGTGGAACTTCACCTTCTTCAGATGCTAATGGCAAACTGTTTGCCATTAGCATCAGCACGTTCCACCGAAACGTGCGTCGTGCGTTATTTCTTATAATAAATGTGTAAATTGTTATTTTTAACCATTGTTTCAATAAATTACTTAAATTGAGTATCTCGTTTGAATTAATTTAGTGACACTACGAATTGAAAATTTTATAAATTTCTTTTTTCATACATTATTTCTCTACTAGTAACTATGTAGTACATAATTTGATTTCATTAAATATGTGAAAATACCTATATCCCAGTTTGTTTAGTTAAAAGGAAATGTGAAACTCTTCTACATATATTCTTTTTGATCAATTCTGTGCATCTTTTTTTTACAAGAGGATGTCCTTGGAACTTCGTCACTCATTTCTAGAAACCAAAAAGGTTATATGCTAGCAACAGGCCAACGTATAATTGGGTTATTTAGAGGAAAGCCTAAGCAATACTTGTCAATGTAAAACAACATTTGTCTCAACATTTGAGTCTCTTGGTTTAATGCTGCTGTGACTCTACAGTTTAGTCATCGGCAGTTTTATTAATATAAAATATCTATAGAGGAAATTTAGATGCCAAAATTGTATTATATGTATAATTATTCCATGTTAATTGTTCATCCAAAAATACTTCGTTTCAGGTGAAACGATATAGAACTTACGCTTACATACTTCGATCGAGAATGACTCAATATCAAGAAGTTGTAGACCTAAAGGAAAATAGCATTGGCGAATTAGATGAAGCAATGGGTGTAACGTTAATGGATGATACAAGCTCTATAGTTCCTCCTCCCATCCCTGAACGAATGTCACCTTCAACAAATAGGCATAGCTACAGACAGGCTATTTATAATAGAAATACAATCCACAGTGAGGCAGATAATGGTTAACTATTATTAGAACTACCCGAATCAATTATAGTCATGTGCAATGTATACATCTTTACATATGGTGTGACCAAAAGTTTTAAATAATTCTGATGAAAAATTTGGGAGTTATTGTTTGAAGTAGATGCTCAGACTAATATTTTATTATTTTGAAGTCATTTGTTGTAAATATTTGATAGTGAAACAGGCAGGAAAGATAACTTTTTTTCATCTGTATGGGCATTGACTGCTACAAAATCATGAAAAAGTTCCCTAATGATTTATATTATTTTTGTATGTAATATGTTTGCAGTACTACAGATGTAACGCATTTGAAATTTCTTTGAATATTTTCTGTTATTCTAATTTAGTCCAAATTCTGAGGAGGTTTTTCCTAATTTTGTATATTACAGTAGCTATGCTACCTATCAGTTGATGACCAGAATGAGTTATAATCTAGAAAAAAAGAATGGAATTTTTATGATAATTTTTACAAAAAAAATTGTGATGAAAATCTAAATTGCACTGGTACGGTTTTTATTATGAATTCCCAAATTATGAACAATTTTGTTTTAAACTCTGATCATACTTTAAAAGGGGAGAACCATTTTAAATATAGACATTTACCTGTTTATTTAATTTTATATATATATACATCTAAAATATTGTTTTATTGATTATTTAAAAAATAAACTATTGTAAATTGGCAGTATTAATATTCAGTTTCAACTGAGAGTTAAAATGTTATAAGAACTTGTGGAAGGAAAATTCAGCTAAAATATACTATTGAGAGTGAGCAAAAACGAAATTGTGTTGTCTTAAAAAATGCATATTAGATGCTTTATTACCTCGAAGTTTTTAAATTATAATGAAGTCAAAACACATTTGTTCAAAATGATTAATACTTTGGTAAAGGCATTAAAAACAAATAGGCGATTTGTTGTGATGTTGGATGGAACATAATGTTATTCTAACAGTCAATAGCATCATTGAACTTTGAAGGAAACAAAGTATTAAGTTAATATTTTCCTTAAATGTGTTTATATGTAATATATATATATATATATATATATATATATATATATATATATATATATATATATATATATATATATATATATATATATATATATATATATATATATAATTATAATATATCAGTGGCGGCTCGTGAGGTTTTGGTTTGAGGAGGCTACAAGAGGTGTTAAAAATACACGATAGGCGAAAATTTTTAGGATTTCAAGGTCAACGCCTTATAATTTAAAGAAAATCAAAGTAAAACAAGCACCCTAAGCTATTCATTTGTTTTCACTTTCGAGTGTCTACCTTGAGACCTACAACTCCTATTTACAATATTCACAAAACCTCTTCTCAGCCAATTCATCTATTCATCAAATTGTTTCTTTCACAAAATAGGTACCTACCTACCTACTTAACGAATTTGTTAACAGCTGGTGAGAGCAAATAAAAAGTTATGATCTATAATATCCTCATGAAATTTTTTGTCTTTCGCCAAAAGTTTTACCAATTCCTTTTCAATAGACAACAAACTAATATTTTTCAAACGATCCTGGCTCATTGAATTTCGCAAATAAGTTTTAATTCTCTTAAGAGTGGAAAACGAGCGCTCTACGGAAGCCGATGTCACCGGGATAGAAACAATTAGACATAAGAGTTTATAAACTTGGGGTAAATCTTGATTCAAATCATTATCAAAAAGGTATTTAATAGTCATCACATGATTTTGTTTTGCCCCAAAATTTCATTGTCATTATAAACAACACACAGTTCACTTTTTATGGCCACCTTATCAAAAAAAGTGTATTTTTGACATAAATTTTCCAAAAGGTTATCTGAAAAATTAGCCGAAAATCCGGTTAACAAATTTTTATTGAGTAAGTCGAAGAAATGCAGTTCTTTCAAATCAGAGAACCTTATTTCTATTTGACCCCTAATAGTATCCAAAATTTCATAAAATATTTGCTTATAGTGAAGCTCCATATCTGCGTAACTGAATTTCTTTCGTTTTGGGCTCAATTGAGTCGTATCATCAGTAGTTTGAAATACAGAAAATAGTTTTTTAAAATAAACTTCTGCACGAAATTCTGAAATTTTTTCCAAAAGAAAGTTGAGCCGATTTCGTGAGTAAATTACATCTGAAAACTTGTGCTGTAAGATTTGAAAAACTATTTCTGTTTGTTCAAAAATTAATTTAAAGATGTTTAAAAAATATATAAATTCCTTATCTTGTAAGTAAGATATTAATCCGCGTGATGTATTTAAAGTTACTTTATCGGTGAAAAAATCCTCACTTTCAACTAGGTATAGAATTAAATCCTAAGCGGCCCCAAACAGAGACATTTTCACTAGTAAAAAGTAAACACTGCCAACAAAATAATTTATTTTTTACCTGTGATCCGGTTAGGCAAGGATGTATCTCATAATTCCGTGTATTAAAACCGCGGTTTTGTTTTCTGCACCAAATTGTTTAATTCAGGGGTAGGTTTTTTTTGTTTTTATCAAAACTTTATCCTCATAATTTAGTGCACTAAAGTTATGGGATAACAAATATTCCACTAAGTCACCATTTAAATTTTTGAAATTAACTTCAGTAACCAAACTCATTTTAGAACAATACGGGAGCAGTATAAGTAAACACGCCGGCCATTAGACAATACGATGACACTACGATTTCCAATGAAATTCACTCGATGTCAGCCAAATTCTATAGTTGTGATTGGTCGACATTGTATAAGACTGGGTTTCGATCGGTGTTGCCATTTACATGTGTTTTGCTTTTCTATTGCAATGAAGTATTCATTCCCAGTATTTGCACTGTTGTTTGCTTTTCTGTGGGAGGCATAATGAACGTTGAGAATATACCTTTCCATGCAGCATTGCCACAAATCTTGAAATGAATGAAATGCAGTAAATGTAAATACCTTCTATCGTAATTAATAAATTATATTATATAATGTAGGTTGAAAGGAAGGTAGGTGCATAAAATAATATGATTTTGATTAATATGAATATGCTGAATGCTGACTATTCAATATATTAGTGATACACGGAATATTATTGAGGAGGCTTAGCCTCTTTTGACTAGCCGCCCCTGATATATATATATATATATATATATATATATATATATATATATATATATATATATATATATATATAGGTATATCTAATATGTTGGAGAATTCATTTGAAAAATTGTTGATTAACATAATCAACCCTCCGTCGGAGCTAGTTTCATGAAAATGGACGATATGTCATTGCCATTCTGCATTTATCCTTTAAATGAAAATGTTTAAAAAAATTCTACGTCGGCGCCACATGATGGAAACACTACACAGTCTGCTACTCTCTTCAGTAGTGTCCCGTCCATAAACCTAGTGGGCAATTCATAATAAGCATCTCATAGTTTCTAAGAGGAGCTCTAATAAGTAATGACAATAATAGTATCATTCATCATTCTCACTTTAGGCCAAACAGTAACACCCACATATATATATATATATATATATATATATATATATATATATATATATATATATATATATATACACATATATACATATATATATATATACACATATATACATATATATATATATATATATATATATATATATATATATATATATATATATATATATATATATGTATATAAAGATTTTCAACTGTTTTTCAATCATTCCAAATATTGATTCTCAATTAAAAGTTTGACCGAATTTCATTCATAAATGGCTGCACACATAAAGGATATTCTTAAATTTTCTATGATTGGAAGTTTATACTTTAGTGTATTTTCCACATACCCAAAAATTTAAAATTTACATAGTACCGAAATATTTCTCCATTTTTATTGAAGTAAAAATATAGTTCACTAATACACTAGAATAATTAAATACTGGAGATTTGGGAAACATTTATTTGGTAATATATCTTATTTTATATTCTTATAATGAATATTATTTACAAATATATATAGAGGTACACACTTTGGTATATGTAGAGTGTGCCTTAAAATGTCAGGTAGAAACAATCATATTTCAATACTATCCCAAAATGAAAAGAATTTTAAAAAATAACTGTCTGCATTGTTTATAACTATTTGAAAACTCTTGAAATCAAGAAATATAACCACTTCCATTACAGAACTATCAGAATAATACCTTTTCAGTAGAATGATTAGTTCCAAAGTTAGTACTTCGTACATCATGAATAATGAACACACTATATATTTCTAGAGAAATTACTCAAAAATGTGGTAGACAAACTTTTCCAGCAAATAATTCTGATATTACGGTAATCCATAGAGCCAACACAAACAATATATATGAAAGTCCTACTTGGTGGCTATTTGGAAGCTGATATGGTTGTCCACCAATCTCATCCACGTGGAAACCCATTGGAAATATCACTGCAGCAAGACAAAATAATACCATTGCTGTGAAACCCACCCACCTTGCATATGGGACTACATTACGATCCCAGTGTGAAGATGCTAGAAGAATAATGGTTGTTGTTATACATATACAACCAACAAAGATACACACTAGTGCAAGTAACCATTCTGGCTGCAGATCAGGAGTAAAACATATCTGAGGTCTATTGTACAATGTCATGCATGTCCACATCAGTCCTAAACGGGTATCACCTCCTACATCCGTAATGATCCAGTCTGGCATTGCCAAACTGATTATAGCAAAAATATCAGCAGTCATAAATAAAGTACCAGATATAAGTGTTAATTTGTCCATTGTGAATGAAAATCTAAGTTCACTCAAGTTTTATAATATTCATTTCAGTTAATGAATTATGAACAAAGGTTCACTACTCGATATTATTTGTTTACAAGCAGATTCTAGCCATAATAATCACTCAGACATTACTACTAACCCAATTTAGCAGTTGACGTTGACGTTGACTTGACAGCACAAATAAACATTCTGTGAGAGGTAGTAACCTCCTTTATTCGCTATGGACTGTCTGCAATACAATTTAACCATATTATGAAAAGATTTAAGAATGATTTGTTTTATAATAATTTCAATTTTTACTGGGAAGTTCACAAATGTAATTTGTAGACCCTGCTGGAAATCCATATTCTAAAATATCGTGATTAAATTTCTAAACAAAATTTCGTTTAAAATGTGTCTTTATAGTCTCGTCATTTGCTCTTGACTTCACATATACAAAATGGACTATAGCTGTAGCTGGCTGTAGATTATAGCTTATAGTCTCTGTCCTCGATATCTTATGCATCTGAACGGGTTGTAGAGGCTTTTCTTCTAAAATCTTCAAAAACAAAACTGGATAAGCTGGTTTTTATTATATATTGAAAAAGCTCTAATATATCCGAGAATTTTCATTGTATCTTAAAATACAAATTAATCAATCTGAATTATTTCATTACCATACCGATTTTTATTTATCCGAAATATCATCCACTCTGATTTTCTTCATACAGCGTCAATTATTTATTTTCTCGCTTCTCTAGGAGATTTCAAGATCTTGTTTGGAAGTTTATTGGATCTCCTCCAAATGGCTAACGACCAAACTATTCCAGCCTGTTAATATTACAATGTATTATAATCATTGTAGATACAGAACTAATAATTCAACAAAAAATCTTCAGTATAAAGAAAATAAAAATTTTTAGATATTTTACCTTTTAAGTTTTCATTAAAAAATAGAACAGGGGTTTTTATCTTTTTTAGTCTTTTATATTCTTGGATAATATTAATATATGAGTTCCAAGATAATGTCTGTGTTTTGTCATTTGTAACTGTACAATTAATTTAATTTAATATTGTGATTTATTTATATGTTGTAACATACAAGATATTTTTTTATACTGACAAATGTAAACTTATGTATAACATGCTCAATAAACTTGAACTTGATGTATTTAAATAATTCTTCTTCACACATTTGGAATTTGTGTTTCAATTAATTTTCGATTTGTGATTCATACTTCACTGAAATTCTTTATGGAGTACTTATTTTAGCATGGTAATAATCTGAGTGTTATGTTTTGGAAAATGACATTGTTGGATATTAAGGTTCAGGCAGAAACTATAGATTCAGAGAGGTCTATTAATTTTAATTTTTCAAATATCAAACTATCCTTGTAATTATATTAGTATTTTTTTTGTTGTTGCAAGAACGTGTAAATATATAATTATGAATTTCGTATTTTTTTGGAAAGTGAATATGTGGGCATATTACCTATACTTGAAATTCGTATTCATAGCACCGACTATGGTGCCTTTATTCAATAACAAATCGTCTCTTTTAATCATGAAAAGTTAATATTCGAAGCAATAAAATTACTTTAGGTCTTTTATTTGAAATTTCTTTTAGAATTTATCACTAATAAACCTATTTCAGATAACAATGAATCATTATTTTCAAGTAGTAGTAAACTAAGAATTATTTGATGATGGCAATGAATAAGGAAAAAAGTACATACCTACATGAAATTAATGATGCATATGTAATAAATGATTAAAGAGAACTAAAATTTTTTTATATGTTCAACATTCTTTTTCAATATTATTAAATATTAATCATCGAAATGAGGACCTCCAGAAGAGTGAATTGAATACATATGAATATAAATATAAGTATATATATATATATATATATATATATATATATATATATTATATATATATATATATAGATATATATATATATATATATATATATATATATATATATATATATATATATATATATACAGTGGTTTCATGATGAAAGGAACAAATTCATTAAAAAATTAGATTTCTATTTCATGTTAAAATCCTCGGACAGGTCGATAGTATTTTTATTTGGGCATTTTTCGCAAGAAAAATTTTGTATACAGGGTGTCTCATTCAAGAGCTATGCCTTTGTCATTAGTTTTTTTAAAGGTAATACCCTGTATATTATTTCACTTTACAATTCTACGATAAATTCTTATCACTTTTTGTGAACATACCATATGCCTCAACTCGATGGATTGCCAGAAACGGAGATAGTGGGTAATGAGAGGTACGATATGAAAACACACAAATGTGATTACTAATTTAATTTTTACATATGTTCAATCTGTTGTCCGTTTACTTCGAGACATTTTTGAAGTCGATTCAATGTTTCCCGTTGCACATTTTCAATTACTTCTGGACTGATAAGTCTTATTTCCTGCCTGATTCTCTCTTTTAGATCATCAATATTATTTGGTCTATTCAAATAAACTTTAGACTTCAAATAACCCCATAAGAAAAAATCCAATGGGGTTATGTCCGGTGATCTTGGCGGCCACTCAATCGGACCTCTCCGTCCTATCCATCTGTTGGGAAAAGTTGCATCAAGAAATTGTCGAACAGCGATTGAATAGTGAGGAGGTGCCCCATCTTGTTGAAACCATATCTCGTTATTAGGTATGTCAGGATCTTGTGGGGTTAGGAAACAAAACAGCTAAAAGCCGGAATGAGTTTCGAACTGGAGAAAGTTCAAGGTAGTCCTCTCCGTTTAGTGTTCCTTCAAAAAAATAGGGACCAACTATACGATTTCGAACAATCGCTGCCCATGTATTAATTTTTTGAGGCCGCTGTGTGTGGCATTCTTGCATCCAATGAGGATTCTCGGTCGCCCAATACCTACAGTTTTGTCTGTTGACGTGGCCATTTAAAGTAAAGGTGGCTTCATCAAAAAAAATTATGTTTGTAATGAAATTTAGATGTTGATTATGAATTTCAAGAATCTGCTCACAAAACTGTACTCTGCGGTCAAAATCGTCTTCTAATAATTCATGTACCAGCTAAATTTTATAGGGATTATACTTATTTACCTTAAGTATTTTATGCACGGACCCTACTGATAAATTGAAATTATTGGAAATTGTAGTAATGGATGTATGAGGGTTATCTTGGGTTTCTAGTAGAACGTTCAGCACTGTTTCTTCAGATACTCTCGGTGGTCTTCCTTTAGGTAAATCTCTAACGTGGCCGTATCTCCTGAATTTTGATTCAATTTTGCTGACTGTCGATCTAGTAATTGGCGTACAACTAGAACTACATCAGTTAAGTAACTACAATACAATCTACTATATAAAGAAAGATACTACCCACTCCTACACCTACACATACTATTAGCTACAATGCTGCAAAACTGCCAACATTTACATTGAGACCATAAAAAACCGCACCACACAAAATAAATAAATAAAAGAATATAATATATATATATATATATATATATATATATATATATATATATATATATATATATATATATATATATATATATATATATATATATATATATATATATATATATATATATATATATATATATATATATATATATATATATATATATATATATATATATATATATATATATATATATATATATATATATATATATATATTATATATATATATATATAATTAAAATATATATATATATATATATATATATATATATATATATATATTATATTCTTTTATTTATTTATTTAGTGTGGTGCGGTTTTTTATGGTCTCAATGTAAATGTTGGCAGTTTTGCAGCATTGTAGCTAATAGTATGTGTAGGTGTAGGAGTGGGTAGTATCTTTCTTTATATAGTAGATTGTATTGTAGTTACTTAACTGATGTAGTTCTAGTTGTACGTGATGTGGCCCAATGGGAAACAAATTACAAAATTGAAAATGAAATTTTTAATTTAGTTCACGTTTGAAATCAATTATTTTTAAATTGATATATGAATACTCAATTAATTTTAATATTGTTTTTTCTCGATTCCAAATGTGAGTGAGCATTTATGTATTCTCCCTTCATTTTCAACATTCTTGCTTTAATATAAATGTTTTTCATCATATCAACAAGGTGATTTTAAGAATAAATAATTAAATATAGAGTTAATTTCATTGAGTATGTTAGATTACTTTTCGGCAATCATTAAGTTCATTAAACAAGTAAATTGCTTGCCAATTTGCGCTTGATATGTGAGTGTGTATCTATGTAAATATGAATGATCTAGATTTCAGGCGGTTTAATTCTTGAGTTATTGCAAACCGCGTGATATATTAGTATGAATATAGATCTCAGTAACAATGTAAGTACCATAACATACATGATAAGCTACTTTCATTATTGCTATTCTTATCTATATAGATACCAAACTTCACATTTCTTCATGCAGGTGATTCAAAATATATCCATGTAATGAAAACAGTATCAGTGTAAATCGCTTTGTAAGGAATATTGATTTAATCAGTAGTCTCAATTTCCCATGTTTTAAGTGGTATAACTTTTCATTTGTGAATTAAATAGTGTATTAATTTCATTAATCTACCCTCATTTTAATTTTAGGTTTTCAAAACTGGCTTATTTTGTTCCCCTGGTAATAATCTTTTGGTGTTTTGTTATTGTTTTTGGAGATGAGCCTGATTTCTATGATTTATTGGCTATATCTAGAAATGCTAACAATCAGGAAATACGAAAAGCATTTAAGAAAATGGCACTGAAAATGCATCCAGACAAAAATGTGGTGAGTAATGATCTATTTTATGTAAGTTTTACATTATCCTAGAGATGGTCACTGCAAAATTTTTGGAAATGAAGCTTTTGATTTCATGAACATGATTACCTAAGAGTGTATATGTATATATATATATATATATATATATATATATATATATATATATATATATATATATATATATATATATATATATATATATATTAGGATATTGCGTATGGGGGGTGGAGTTTGCTTGTATTGCAAGGTTGGTCTGCGTGTTACAAGTACTGCTCGTTTGGATTGCACTCATTCCGAGCAGCTCTGGGTATCTATCACATTAGGTGGAGAAAAATATGCTTTTGGTGTTTTGTATAGGCTAGGTGGTTCATATCTGGATTTTTTCGGAGAGCTGGAGGAGTGTCTTGGTGCTGTTATCATGGATCATGAATATGTTGTTTGCTTGGGAGATTTTAATGTTGACCCGGTTACAGATGAAAATCAGGGGCGATATTTAAATAACATTCTGAACTCGTTTGGTTTGCTACAAACTGTTAGTGAGCCGACTCGTGTCACTGCTTCTTCTGCACGAATGATTGATCTGTTTTTGCGTTCTGAGGAACTTACTGTAGCTGATTGCAGGGTGACGGACCAGACGATGAGAACTGATCATTTAATGACTCATCTTGATATTTGTTTGGATACAGATATTTTAAGACCGAATTATTTCAGTTATCGGAACTTCAACAATTTTAATAAAGACTTATTCTATCGTGATTTGTTAAGGACGGATTTCATGCCTATGATTATGGAAGCCAATATAGATTTGAAGCTTGATATATTTGAAAAAACACTATTGTCTTTATTTGATAGGTTTGCGCCCATCAAAACTATCCTCGTGAAAAAGGAAAAGCCTCCATGGCTCACAGATAATGTTAGACTGTTGATTCATTTAAGAGATAAAGCTTTAAAAAGGTACAAACGCTCGGCACTATCCGCGGATTTTACTTATTATAAACAATTGCGTAACTTTACGAGTACAGCAGTTCGGAATGAAAAACGTGCATATCTCCAACATAAGACGGATGTTAATATAAACAGTATGTGGAAACAATTGAGAAAGTTATCGATACATAGAAAGAAACGTAGAGTGTGTATTCCGGAAGAATTAAACAATGTGAATGAGATTAACGATTACTTTGCGCAGGTCTTGTCAAACAACGTACCACCTAACCAGGACATTTTGGACAAGTATAAGAGTACACTGCTCCAGGAAGCTTTGACTTTTCAAATTTCTATGGTATCGGAGGAGGGCAGGTTTTGGAGGCCGCTGAATTCTATTCGATCAGGCTGCTGTCGGCTCTGACGGTATCAGCGTAAAGATGCTTCTGCTTTCGTCACCGTATATTCTCAGGTACCTGGTGTCACATTTTCAAACGTCTGTATTGAGGAGTCTGTGTACCCCGAATCCTGGAAGCTGGCATAATGTGATTCCGTTACCTAAGACTAACCAGGTCAGACATTATAAGGATTTGAGGCCCATCAGTCTTCTTCAATGTTTCTCTTCGAGGGGTCTTCGAGAAACTGGTCGCTCAGCAGCTCAGAGACTATCTCGAAGTAATAATATTTTACCAGATATTCAATCTGGCTTCAGAAAGGGGCCAAGGGTGTACGACTGCCTTGATCAGAGTTGTGGATGAAATAATAACAGCTGTTGACAATAATGAATTACTAATACTCGTGCTGCTGCTTGATTATTCCAAGGCCTTTGACAGAATAAATCATGAGTTACTGTTGGCGATATTTCATTTTTGTGGGGCTTTACTGACCCCACCATAGATCTCTTTCGTAATTATCTGAAGAGCAGATCGCAATATGTCATTTATAACAATCAAAAGTCAGATATAAAACATTTTTCTTGTGGGAGTACCACAAGGGTCTGTCCTCGGGCCATTGTTCTATATTATTTATTACGCTTTCAGCTAACAAGTTGTTTTAAATGATTGTCAGGGGCATCTGTATGGCTGACGATACACAAGTATTTTTGGCGTGTCGTAGGGATGAAAATTCTTCAAAGTGTGGATATCATGAATTCGGATTTGGATCGGCTCTCTGCTCTCTCGAGGTCAATGTGCCTAACAATAAATCCCGAAAAATCGGGTTGCGATGGTATTCGGAAGAAGAACGGGTAGACTGATATGTGAGGAGAGCACTCGCATCATTATGGGGGACAAAATTATTCCATGGTCATCGGGGTCCAAAAACCTGGACTGATGTTAGATGTAAATTTGAGGTTTACGGGACACATAAATATGCTTCTGAAAAGAACTTTTGTAAACCTTAAGTTAATATATGGATGTAGGGAACTCTTGAACCAAAGGCAATTGAAATTACTTTGTGACGCCTTGGTGTTGTCACACTTCAACTTTGCTGATATTGTATATGGCCCTTGCCTCTTGAAGACTGACGAAATGAGAGTACAAAGGATTCAGAATAGTTGTATCCGAGTGATATATGGTCTCAAGAGAAGAGATCACGTGTCTCACAAACTCGCTGAATTGAGGTGGCTGAATATGACAAATAGGAGGCGTTTACATGTGTCATGTTTTACATTCAAACTTTTAACTGAAAAAAAGCCGGTGCACCTCCATAGGAATTAGATTCAGATCTGATATTCACAATTTAAATATAAGATTTAAGAACAGACTTGCCATTCCTCGTTTCAACACTTCTCTTTTTAAGCGTTCAATTGCCTATATTCTGTATTTTTACATTATTAACTATTATATCAGCATCCAGTTCTTTGTGACTAGTATGTTTTGTATGTTTCCTTCATTCTGTATGGTTCTGGAGTTTTTTTCTGCTGTTTTTTTTTTTAGTTTTGTTTTTCTCTCATTGTTTTGTTTTTCTTCAATTGGTGGTTCTATAGCAAAATCAAGTATGCTTCTCGGTAGGATTAATCAGCAATCCTGTATCCCACCTTTTGATGCCTCAGATTACGGATGACAGGTTATAGTGATATTGATAAGATTGTATTATATATGTATATCCAATAATTGTAACTTTGTTTATCGCAGTCTGTATGAACGGCTAGTTATTATTATTATTATATAGTTTTATATATTATATATATATATATATATATATATATATATATATATATATATATATATATATATATATATATATATTTATGTATATACATTTTCATCTGTTTATTTTTTTGATTTCTCAATATTGAATCTTTTTAGGATGATCCTGATGCACATGATAAGTTTTTAAAGATTACTAGAGCATATGAGATACTTAAACAACCAGAAACTAGAAAGCATTATGATGTACATGGTGATACAGGATCAGATTTAAATGCAGATAAGCATTATCAGAGTTATTCATATTATAGAGATGAATTTGGAATTTATGATGATGATCCGATTATAATTACTTTGAATGCTGCTGATTATGGTAACTCATCGTAAATTTATATAAAATGGTCACATTATTCATAGTTCTATAAATTGGAACATGATTCTTTCACAAATTTAAATTTACTGTTTTCAATACATTCATTTTTATTTTTATTATATGTAAATAAAGACTTCCTTCTAGAAGGAACTATTTTAAGAATAAATTCAATAAGAGAACTCTACTGATCTGTTCTGTTTAATCCTCTATATTTTTTGAACAATCCATAAGTAATACAATTATCATATCCCTTGTATGAAAAACTATTCCTAAATTTAATCAGCGTGGGTACTTCAAATGAAAATATGTATTTCAGTACTTTTCTAACTTAACTCACTTAAATTGTTGAACTTTAATCAACAGTTTGCGATTCATTGATCTATTGCATTTTCAGAAGTTAATATTCTGGATGACTCCCAGGCGTGGTTCGTCAACTTTTATTCTCCTCAATGTCACCATTGCCATGAGTTAGCACCCACATGGCGCAAAATAGCTAAAGAGTTTCAAGGAGTGATAAAAGTTGCTGCTGTTAATTGTGAAGACGATTGGTCTCTATGTTATCAACTTAATATCCCCGCTTATCCAACTCTGATATTTTACGAGAAGGAGGTGATTAAAATGATACATACTTTTTTGTGGAAAATCCTTTTTTTTTGTCTAGTGTATGAATTTCTTTTCCTTTATTTTAGGCCAGTTTACATGAAGGAAAGCGATTTGGTGGATCTAATACATTTGAATCTATTGAGGACTTCATTCTCTCTGAAATACCATCCAATATTGAAATAATTACCGAAGACAAATGGAAACAAAAACAAGAAGAGAGTATCCACTGGCTATTTTTCTTTTGTTCTGGTGATACTGAGTGTCTAGATAGTAAGATACAAATTAAATTAGCTGCAGCATTGGTAAGTTCCGAACATATTTACGACATTCTTCTTTCAATTGTTATTTAAATTGGTTCAGAAAAAAGAATATACTTTAATTTATTCACAACACAGTTGTGTTTTTTGTGAAATTGAGTTAAATATTGAAGTATTTCCTTCAAGTATATATTTTATGAATTTTTTTGATTATTCAATGAAAAGATTAATTTTTTAAATTTTCCACCTATGCACGCTCTGATTTTGAAATGTGAAATTTGATAGCTGTGAATAATGTTCAAATTACTCAGATTTTCACACATATATACAAATAAGTGAAAATTAGTGATTGCTTTGCAAGTAAACAAAATAAATTTATAAAATCTATAAGTATTACGTTACTGAATATTTATATAAATGAAAATTCGCGTGAAGTAAATATTTGATATATTCATGTGATATTTTGTTAACATTTGGAATGAATACATTCAAATTTTATTTAATAGCTGCTAGATAAGGCTATTTATAATCAAATGAAAATGTTACATGCTGTTACTACTTATATATATATATATAGCCCAGGTCTGGATGAAATACCACCTATTTTTCTTTCGAAGTGCTGCAAATCCTTAAAACAGCCTCTATCTGCTGTCATGAACGAAATACAAAGAACTAGCCTTTACCCTGAAGACTGGAAGACAGCTGTGGTTATACCGATATATAAAAAAGGAAATAAACAGTTAGCCGAAAACTACAGACCAATAAGTCTGACCAGTTCACTTTCCAAATGCATGGAGAAAATAATTGTAAAGGAGCTAACTACATTCTTTCTAGACGCCCATATTATTCCAGCAGAACAACATGGTTTCTTACCAGGGAGATCTACATTTACCGACCTGCTTACACGACTAAACCTGTGGACATTTTCTGACGACAACCACCAGCCAGTTGATGTAGTGTATCTTGACTTGGAAAAAGCTTTCGATAAAATACCAACCAATTATCTCATATATAACTTGAGCACTACGGAGTCAGGGGAAGCTGCTACAAATTATCCACAGTTTTTTGTCTGGTCGAACTTTTCGGGTTCGAGTGGGAGGGGCACTTTCGGGGAGTATGAGGTATCAGCAGCAGGTGTGCCCCAAGGGATCTGTGTTGGGGCCCTTGTTGTTATCAGTGTACCTTAGTGACCTCTATCATGGCTTAGCACCGGCTACTCCTCCTACGCAGATGATACTAACATCTACTGTAATCCATTGCTGCAACACATACAGCTACAGAATGATCTAACAGCTATCAAAAGGTTTGACCCAGAACTGGAAGATGCCCTTGAATGATGCTAAATGTACTGTTCTCCACATCGGCCGAACAAATCCTAAAAATAACATACCACCTTGATCAGCTCAAATCACTGTTGTAAATAGTCAAAAAGATCTAGGAGTAACAATTACTGAAGACCTTAAGTGGGAACTGCATATATCACAAATTACGAAGAAAGCAATATATTAATATATCTCATTCAAAAAGCATTTAAGGATCATTCAAGGGATATGTTGTTGAAGCTGTATAAGTCTTATGTTAGACCAAAACTGGAATATGCCCATAGTGTATGGAGCTCATACTATGTTAAGGATATCGAACTGCTGGAGAGGGTGCAAAGAAGGTTTACAAGGCTTCCATTGGAGCTGCATGATATGGCTTATGAGAACCGCTTAAAAGCCCTAAGCCTTACAACACTGCGAGATCGCAGGATAAGAGGAGATCTAATTGAAACCTACAAGATTCTTAACCATCACTACAGCAGGCTGTAATTTAAACATCTTTCTTAGAAATCCTACTATCCTAAGAGGACACAATAAGAAGCTGGGAAAAGAGAAGTGCAATAAATTGCTAAGGAAAAACTTTCTGTCAAACCGTGTAGTTTACTATTGGAACAGTTTATCAGATGAAACCGTGAAGTCAACTAACAAAAACCAATTTAAGAACAGACTGGACATGGAAATGAGAGTCTGGGCAGATACATTTGTGCACTACCCTGTGTGATAATTTTGTAGTACCTACTGTGATAACTGTGAACATGCCAAATGGTAACAAATCTGTGATAAAACTAAAAAATGTGATACTTGTTACAAAAGATTCATTAGTCTCATCGGGCCCTTCAAGGGAGTACCCGCTTACTATTGAAATGAATAATAATAATAATAATATTCAGAACAATTCTTATAAATTTATTTAATATATAGTTCATATTTGCAGGGTGAAATTATGAATATAGGAGTTATAATGGACGATGAATTAGCTGAAAGTATTTCTAAAGATTACAAAGTTAATCCTATTGTTTATTGGCAAAAAGTTGATGATGGTGTTGAAAATGTTCAGAAACAGCCTGTTTCAGGTTCCGATTTTCTAGAAATAATGGACAATATACTAAATCTTCTTCCTAGCCCTCAAGTCATTGACGAGGATTACTTCAAGGTTTGTATAGGTGCCTGAAATATTCATATTTTGTAAAACCTACTATTTTTCTTGTTTACCATAGAAAATAAGATTAGATTTACAAAAGGGATCTGCTACTCCATGGTTGTTGTATTTCTATTTGGGATCTGCCAGCTGACCTGAATATACATTGAAACGTCTACCATCAGTATTAACAAATATAAACATTGGTAAAATGAACATAATTGGTAATTTTATTTCAACTCATATTCACTGCTCTCTTTTAGGTTTAGTTCATTGTGGAAAAGTAGTAACCTCTGCTCGGATTTACATATATCGAGGTATCCATCTGGGGTGGTTCTCAAAGTTGGTGGTGCATTTGAGTTGCACCATGGACGAAGATGTTTTTGCATGAAATTTCAACTTTTGCTAGAGATAGTGTAAAGATCGATCAACCTTAGGGCTTTATCGCCAAAAGAAAATTTGAAGAAACACAAAAATGGCATTTACTGAAAAAAAATACTTAATGGCTGAAATTTTGAGGGGGTGTTCGGGGTCATGTCCTGAGTCTAAAACTGAGTTTTCGTATTCGAGGGGGTGGGGGAAGATACAACCCCCGGTCTATATGTGGATGAGTTCGTTTTAATTCTATATCTCCGTTGCTGTTGCCCGTAAAGTCAAGTCCAAGAGATCATATTTGTAGGAAATTGAATTATCTATCCAATGATAAAATCGAGGTCATAGGTCAATTAGGTCAATTACAATTGCCGGTCAAAGGTCAACAGTGAAGGGTAGTTTTTCATTTTTCGCGAATACCGTGAAACCGGTAAGTTTTTTCGCATACTGCTTAGATACCATTTCAAAGTACTTGAAGTTACCTACAAAATGAGCCCTCGAACACCCTTCTACGATGAAGAGTTTTCCATCACTCCAACGATCAAGTTGACCGCGCGAGCCGCGTGTCGTACTCTCATTGCTCGTATATTGCACTCTCTACGTGCAGTTAATAATTATCGTTGAATTTTTTCCTAATTAGAATTAATAATATGGTTGAAGGTGAACTTGTTTTTTTTTTCAAGGGAAAACGGGAAATCCATCATGGACAAACGACAAGGTCTGTCCTTGCCGAATAGTGTGAGACTCCTACTTACTAAAACCCTATTCGCTATGTGCTTACCTCGTGCCGCCCCCTACCGTCTTGAAAGATGGAACTTTAGCCGGACGTTTCATTGTGATCTTTAATATAAGTAAAGCTAAATATCAAAGATTTAGTGCAATTACATGTTAGCAATGTGAAAAAATTGAAAGTACTAATAGATTATAGCTCAACGTTTGATATTCTATAAGCAGCAAGGTAAGTCATTGATTTGAAAAGAAGTTCTGTTGACATTACGTGCTTTTTGTAGGTTATATTAGACGATAACATTGCCTAGTCTTTCATAAAAAATAATTATATAAGTTGAACTGTCATGATGACAAATAAAATGAGAAAACTTATATTTTCCCATCGTAAATGCATGTCTTTCCTTGTAAAGGAATTGGTAAATCGTCCTTTCCTTAATTCCTCGTCTTTGTTCATAATTTTTATTATATGTTCTTTTGCTTCTTAGAAGCATGTCCACATTAATTCTAGACATCTTAATAAATAATAAGGATTCAACTCGGTGAAATTTTTTCGTAAAATCGACGGAAAAACAAACAACAAATACGTAAGTAGGGTTATGATAGATTTACTTCTTCACAAAATGCTCTGTGTTCCGACGTTGTCAAATTGCAATTTCATTTTCACCTCGAGTAAATTCACCTAGAACTCAAGAATGCAAAACGAGTGACACGGGTGAAGATCAATTGGTGAAATTTTTCACTGGTGAATATTTTCACCACTTTCAAGAATTAGAGCCCTGGAGAGAGTGTAGCGTGAATCAATATTTTGCTCACTGTATTTCGATAGTAGGTTAGGTTACTCACTTTACTCTTTTGACTAATCTTATCCATTTCTGCCTTTGTAGAAGTTTATGAGTTGACGTAGGAATACTTTACAGTACTATTATTTCTGCCCGTATTCCCACAATTAACTACACAACAAGTATCGTGTCCCATTTTACCCACTTATAGCATTCAATAAACATTAACAGCGTCCGGCAGAGTTGCGGAAATTCACCACTGCGCGCGCTCAGATAGTTTCGCTTATCCCCTCCAACCGTCGACACATAGCGAATAAAAACCCCAACTTTTGAATGTTCAGTGCTCTGTCATGTATGTGTGTGTATTGCCGTGTACTGTTTGATGATTTGAAGTGTCTCGATCATTAATTTACATCAAACAGTACACTGCAATACACACACATACATGACAGAGCACTGAACATTCAAAAGTTGGGGTTTTTATAGGGATTTAGTGAGTAGGAGTCTCACACTATTCGGCAAGGGCAGACCTTGTCGTTTGTCCATGATGGATTTCCCGTTTTCCCTTGAAAAAAAAACAAGTCCACCTTCAACCATATTATTAATTCTAATTAGGAAAAAATTCAACGATAATTATTAACTGCACGTAGAGAGTGCAATGTACGAGCAATGAGAGTACGACACGCGGCTCGCGCGGTCAATATTGGCTCGCGCGGTCAACATTGGCGCGCGCGGTCAACATTGGCGCGCGCGGTCAACATTGGCGCGCGCGGTTAACATTGGCGCGCGCGGTCAACATTGGCGCGCGCGGTCAACATTGGCGCGCGCGGTCAACATTGGCGCGCGCGGTCAACATTGGCGCGCGCGGTCAAATTGGCCGCGCGCGGCGTTCAACATTGCCCGCCATATGCCGCGGTCAACATTGGCGCGCGCGGTCCAAATCTTGGCCGCGCGCGCGTAACTTGAATCGTTGAAGTGAGGGAAAAACCTCATCGTTAAGAAGGGTGTTCGAGAGCTCATTTTGTAGGTAACTTCAAGTACTTTGAAATGGTATCCAAGCAGTATGCGAAAAAACTTACCGGTTTCACGGTATTCGCGAAAAATGAAAAACTACCCTTCACTTTTGACCTTTGACCGGCAATTGTAATTGACCTGATTGACCTATGACCTCGATTTTATTATCATTGGATAGATAATTCAATTTCCTACAAATGTGATCTCTTGGACTTGACTGTACGGGCAACAGCAACGGAGATATAGAATTAAAACGAACTCACCCCCATATAGACCGGGGGTTGTATCTTCCCCCACCCCCTCGAATACGAAAACTCAGTTTTAGACTCAGGACATGCCCCCGAACACCCCCTCAAAATTTCAGCCATAAAGTATTTTTTTTTAGTAAATTATACCTTTTTACTGGACTAATTCAGTGGCTGTTTGAAATAAATTTGAGCCTACTTCTTATGATCAAAGGATCAAGATCTTCCATTTTCAAGGCCTCTTTAATGTGATATTTTCTTTAAATTTTCTGGAAGTTCTAAAAGCTGCGTGCTCATTTTTTTTCTGTTATTGAAATACAAAAAACTCATTTTTTTTCTGTTATTGAAATACAAATTTTCCAATCACAGCAACGTTCCTCTGATAACAGCATTTGGTGATAATTCAATCAAACCGAAAGTAACTCATTTAAATTTCTTTTTTTATAATTTTTAATAAAAATTTAAAATTTTTTCCCTTACTTTTAACGTCCCCGAGATGCTTAGATCACGTGATCGACCTGAAGGTCATAGGTCATCGGAGTTTTCGACTTTGAGGGTATATCGACCATCCCGGTTCAGAATCTGGTGAGAGTGAAGCTGTATCTCTTACCGTTCGCTGAAGCATGCGTATAGAGGGACAGACAGACATAGCTGTTCTCAAAGACTTCTACTTATACGTTTAGAAGTCTAAAATTAAATTTCCAATCTATCTAGAACTGATTAACCCATTATAACCCAAGACATTATTTCGAGCGGAATCAATTTTCTTTGTTGTTTTGGCAAAATATACGTTCTTTGGAACATAAAAGTAAATGTAACCTATGTTCGAAAATTCATGGGTTAGCTGCGAGACCCATGTACTCAGATGAGTACAATGGGAGAATACGTTGTAAAAAAATAGAAAATTTTTAATTCAACTACAAACTTTATTAGAACCAAACTCATATTTTTCAAAAGTAAACGACAGAAAATTATGAAAGAATTAATTGAAACAAGTTATAATATTACAAAAACAAAAAATAAAAAATGCTAAATGGCAAAACAATCTCTTTCAACACATAAAGCCACTTTGCATTTTGAACAACTCCATCTGACTCGTTTATGACACAAAGTACATTTCACTTGTTTTTCTAATTCAAGTGGAAAATGGCCACCTTCATGTTTTCTCACACTTACTGGTAGTTGACTAGCTTTTATATTTTGATTTTTCGTGACAAATAATGACGAACAATTATTCTCTCAAAATCAACAAGACTAATTGGCTCTCCCTTCACAATTTGAAATATTTTTCATGCGTTGATAAGAGTCATGTTTATCACATTTGTGAACATCATCCACCACCATTTTTACCACGAATGGAGATCCTATAACTGCTCATAGCTTGATAATTAGACGTAGAACTGACAAGGGAAAATTGAACTCAGCATCACTGTCTTCGCTTTCACTGTCACTTATTTGCCAAAGTTTCATTTTGCCAGCAACTTTTTGAAGCATTGACAACTCATCTTGAATATCATTTTCATCAAAATCTTCCTCATCCGTCTGTGAATCAAAATCGGGAGGAATAATCGAAAATCGGGAGGAATAATCGCAATGTCGACTTCATTTCTGGTCTTTGTTGAAGCAACTTCTTGTTGATATTTCTCCCAACCATAAAAAATTCTGATTGGAATTTCGGGAAACTACACAGTATTTATGAAAACTAGAAAATAAACGCACTGACTTCTATGGAATAATAGGTAGTATTGAAATATAAAAGTAACGCATCAGCCCATTGTACTCAAATGAGTACAGTAAGAAATTTCTACTTACCATATTTTGGTAGCTCAATCACACTTATAACATGCTGAAAACAAAAAAACCGTACAGTCGTAATGCAAAAAATATTATTTTCGGTCGATTATTTACTGCCATGTAAGGAATGAACAACATAACCAACGTAACGGCTGAAAAAATCGCGTGAAAAAATTACAGGATCTGAATTCTTCTGTAATATATAGGTGCTGGCTATGGAAAAATATTGGAACAATCAAAATTTAATAGTACAGTTGATCCAACTGTTACTAGATTGAGTAAAAAAAATATTTTGTTGGCTGTACTCTAATGAGTACAATGGGATATAATGGGTTAAGATGATAAATGATATATTTGTTTCGTTGTAGAAGGTACGTGGTTCATTGACTGGTTTGCACCATGGTGTCCACCATGTAAAAAGCTCTTACCTGAATTGAGAAGAGCTAGCCAGCATTTTGACAAAAATAAAGTTCAGTTCGGTACAGTAGACTGTACTCTTCATAGAAGTTTATGCTCTAGAGAGGGTATTACAGCATATCCTACGACTATACTTTATAATGGTTCCAAAATGGAACATTTTCACGGGATACCTAATGAAGATGGTATTGTTAGTTTTCTCGATGATGCACTGAATTCGAAAGGTATGACGTGATAATATTTAATTAGTTAGTTTATATTCTGTTCTGAGTAATTTTATTTTTGTTTGTTTTTCATAGTTGTAACTCTTGACGATTCTACTTTTGTTCGGTTGATGAGAAAGCCAACAAATGAACTATGGTTCGTTGATTACTTTGCTCCTTGGTGTGGTCCATGCCAGAAATTATCCTTGCAATGGAGGAAATTAGCCCAACAGGTATATTTTAATATTCAGCAAAATAAAATGTTGCGTCAAATTAATATTTCTTATTGATATAAGCGCACCGTCAGTTACATGAGCTGTATTGAATATATTATGCATATTTTTCCACATATTCTGGTTTTTTCAATTTGAAACAATCAATCTTCAGATAAAATTTGTATTGAAACATCAATTATTTTTCAAGATGAAAATAATGTATAATTTCCGGCTAAATAAAGAACCTTATTATGTATTATTCACTATAAACTTTTATAATGTATAATAGATTAGCATAGAAGCATCAAGTGAGGTTAATTCCTAGAATCTTGTGAAATATTCTTTTTATCCTCGATGTGTATTATATTGATTTATAGATTTTTAGATTATTTAATAGAAGACCTATACCTAATTCCTTTATTTGTTTTAAAAAATCAATGCAATGGAATTTTTTTTAATGGGTTACATTACTTATACTTTTACATACATACACGACACACACACACACGTATATATATATATATATATATATATATATATATATATATATATATATATATATATATATATATATATATATATATATATATATATATAGGTTTCTGTGGTTTCCCTTACCATCTAATAATAACAGATTTGAATGTTAATATTGGACTGAATAGCACGTAATAAATAACAAAGAACGGCCACAGCCGAAAAATTTTAGTGAAACATAGTAGTCTTTTTCTATTCAAATTTTTTCAAATCAATAAATGTCAAAGAAATTTCAATTTTTTCAAAAGTTTCGATATAGCCACGAATGTCGTGGCGAAACGTCAACTTTTTAATAAAATCGAGTTTTTTAAGATTCAACAAGCCTGTTATTGCTAATAATTATCAAGAGATTATATATATATATATATATATATATATAATATATATATATATATATATATATATATATATATATATATAGATATACATATACATATACATTATACATATACATATACATATACATAACATATACATATAATACATATACATATACATATACATTACATATACATATACATATACATATACATATACATATACATATACATATACATATACATATACATATACATATAATATACATATACATTATACATATACATATACATATACATATACATATACATATCATATACATATACATATACATATACATATAACATATACATATACATATACATATACATATACATATACAATATACATATACAGTATACATATATATATATATATATATTATATATATGATATATATATATATATATATATATATATATATATATATATATAGTCTGTCCAGTCTAAGTTGGCGTGTACGTCACAGTCATGCGCAAATAACGACGCAAGGCTGCCTACCCAAATAAATAACATTCGAAATGGTCAAAATTCATATCTGTCGTAAGTAATTTTCTGAAAAAGTAGGTATATGGTGATAGTGACCGGATCATCCATTTAGACAAATATTCTGTTCTTAACATATCAAATCGTATGTATCTCTCAAGAAAAACTAACATTCCGAGTAATGACTAACATTCCGAGTAATGAAAATAAGTTGAATGTTTGTCGGACCCTCCCGACCAACGCGCCGGTAATCGGCATTTCACGTTTGACAGTCGCCGAGTAACCTAGAAGATTTTGTAATTAAGTTTGATTTATCGATCGATGAATATGGATTCCATATAGATAGACACTTCTGGTAGGGAATAATGGTCAATTTGAATTTACCGCTAAAAATCCCCGCCATGTCAAACATGCAAGACTCATTTTGTTGAAAATTGGGTTAGCTATTTAGATTTAAGATTATTTATTACGTCTGGCAACAGTGTTCACGATCGACGTCATATACAATTGATGACGTACACGCCAACGGTCGCTGGACAGACTATATATATATACATATATATATATATATATATATATATAAATATATATATATATATATATATATATATATATATATAGATATATATATATATATATATATATACAGGGTGTTTTTTAATTGAATGTAAATAATTTAGGGGGTGAATTATGGGCCCATTTTAAGACGAAAACTTCATATGAACGTATGTCCTAAACGTCCTAGTTTTTGGGATACAGGATGGTAAAGTTTCAGAAAATTAATCATTTTTTATTCATAACTTATAAACCACACAAAATATTTCAATCAAATTTGGTATGCAAGTACTGAAATACCATCAATGTGCATTTTTCGATGCAATACAGGTTTTAAATTTTCCACCAGTGGCTTTCATGCAGAATTCGCCTTGCATACTTCAGCAAACATTTATGGCTGATTTTTCTTAAAACTGAAATTATTTTCGAAATGTATATTCTGTTTTGAACAAATTTGATCTCTTGAGTTTCCTTCGAGCGACGCATGGGTTTCGCTTAAAAAAATTCAAACTGATTCTCTGCATAATCATAACATTATCACATTGCAGGAAATAGATTTTTGTTGAAGAAAAATTGGTGCATCGAACAAACAAATTAATTTAAATATTTTTGTATTTTTTTCTCAAATTTTTTCAAATATTTTGTGTGGTTTTAAAGTTGTAAATAAAAAATGATTTATTTTCTGAAACTTGACCACCCTGTATCTCGAAAACTAGGATGTTTAGGACATGCGTTCATATGAAGTTTTCTTCTTAAAATGGGTCAAAAATTCATCCCCTAAATTATTTACATTCAATTAAAAAACACCCTGTATATATATATACAGGGTGACCCAGAGCTACGTAATCGGTCCATAACTTTTTTGTCATTGAAGATATCGATATGAAATTTTCAGAGCAAATATGATCTGACTAAGTCTATTTTTCAAAATTATTTTGAAGAAAATTGCACTTCCGGTTTTGCCGAAAGTGATATCAACTTGGTTATTGCAAATGGAATACCCTGTATATTTTTTGATTTTCGAATTTCTTATGTAATTTATAATAAAATTGTCAAAACGTTTTTTGTACTTAAAATGAACAGTTTTCGAGTTATTAATTTTTTTCGTAAAATTTTGACAGTTGCGGCTTCAACAAAAATAGGCTATAACTTCTTTGTTAGTAGGTCTATTGGTATGCGATTTAGATTTTTGTAACCTTGAAACATTGTTTTATTTATTCCATGTCAAAATTTTCCATATTTCTAACTTATTACTTGATAAAATCTAAGGTGAATTTGGCAAATTTCAAACGTTAATAACTTTCTTATTTCTAATGGAATGCTATGTATATTTTTGCATTATTAAATTTGCTATTCATTTACCTTTCGATTTGTATAACCGTTTCCTATACCTAAAG
>JARQZK010002205.1:500000-675329 GCA_030704885.1 Cynegetis impunctata | reverse complement strand
TGTATCAGCAAATTTATTCAGATACTCTCGGATACTGTCTTTCTCATTAATTTTTTGTAAAATCAAGCTTTTTAATAATGTTGCTTTTCGAGCAGGTCCTCTACTTTGGTAGATTTTGCTCAATGTATCCCAAATATCTTTAGATGTTGAACAGTTCTTAATTTGTTTAACTTCGTTTGGTGATGTTATGAAAATTAGTTCTGATTTGACATTCAAATCGTCAGTAATCCATTTATTTTTTGATTCTTCAACTGCTGCGTCACTGGGTTTCGTTTTCTTTCGAGATACATAATCCCATAATCCAGCTCTCGTTAGAATTGCTTGTGCTTGAAGCTTCCAAGTATCATAGTTATCCCTTTTTAAAGGTTCTATTCTATAACTTGTCGATACCTAAGTCATTTTCGTCTATCTGCTTTATGATTTTTCAATTGTTGAAATTTTTCTTTCTTCAATTATGACTGTTGTAAAAAATGTTAGTCCTTTTAGGCAAACTGAATGCCTGGGCCCATAACCTGTAGTTAATAGATTGAGTACGCAGTTTTAATAAGTAATCAACTTGAACATTATTTTATTTTGTGACAACTTGACATTCTATTATTTCTGTCATAATAACATAAGGTAACCAATAAAATATAGCAGGAGTGCATATTTGAATATTTTCATTCCAACAATTACCCCTTCTTGAAATATGTTCCTCTTGTCTATTTAAGTATAATGCAATCATTCTTTGCCACTCGTAAGCGCAAATCTGTAATTATGTATTCAGTTCTTAACTCAATTTGCCCGATGATGGTGTCTAGTGACCGAAATTGCAATCGCGGTGTAATATTTTTCAAAGTATTTTTGTGATAATCAACGTAGTCAATTCAAGTTTTGTTTTTGTTTATATATATATATATATATATATATATATATATATATATATATATATATATATATATATATATATATATATATATATATATATATATATATATATATATATATATATATATATATATATATATATATTTACATATTTGAAAAACTTGGTTCTCGGGATGAACCGCGTAGAAGATTTGAAAAATCTCGACGTTTCGGCTCCTTTTGCGAAGCCATCTTCAGGAGAATTGGAAGGGAAAATTAATTCAGATACGTGGCCTCACCCCTACGTGGAGTAGGCAGATTGAGGCCACGTATCTGAATTAATTTTCCCTTCCAATTCTCCTGAAGATGGCTTCGCAAAAGGAGCCGAAACGCCGAGACTTTTCTAATCTTTTACGTGGTTAATCCCGAGAACCAAGTTTTTCAAATACTTTCGACCGCGGAAATCTTTCTGAACATATTTATACATATATATATATATATATATATATATTTATATATATATATATATATATATATATATATATATATATATATATATATATATATACAGGGTGTCCCACAATTTTTTAGACAGGCTATAACTCTAAAACGGCTGAAGATAACTTCATGAAATTTGGTATGCAGCAATTGGACGGATTTTACAATATTGCGAATCCCTCATGACGTCAGCGAAATCATCACCGTAGCTATGACGTCATGTCATTTTGAAATATCAAATGTAAAGGTGGTCGTGTGACTGCTCATTTTAAAGGTCTTCTCATTCTGAATTCAACCATGTAATACACTTAGTATTTATAATTTATTAGTTGTGTATTTTCGATCAAAAGGAGTTTAACAAAATAAATAAAAAAGTTTAATAAACAAATTTAATCACATGGAAATCAAGTCAATAATACCATTATTCCACAATTAATTTCAACACAAGCCTCAAACCTGTTTTTCATGTGATTAAATTTGTTTATTAAACTTTTTTATTTATTTTTTTGAACTCCTTTTGATCGAAAATACACAGCTAATAAATTTTAACATACTAAGTGTATTACATGGTTGAATTCAGAATAAAAAGACCTTTAATATGAGCAGTCACACGACCACCTTTACATTTGATATTTTAAAATGACATGACGTCATAGCTACGGTGATGATTTCGCTGACGTCGTGAGGGATTCGCAATATTGTAAAATCCGTCCAATTGCTGCATACCAAATTTCATGAAGTTATCTTCAGCCGTTTTAGAGTTATAGCCTGTCTAAAAAATTGTGGGACACCCTGTATATATATATATATATATATATATATATATATATATTTATATATATATATATATATATATATATATATATATATATATTTATATAATATATAGCCCGTTCCCTTGGAAATTCTTTATGTAATTATTAATCTTAACTTCTACTCTTTTCCATTGGAAATCTTAACAAGGCGAAGTGAGTTTATTTTTAGGGTGCCGTACCCAAAGGGTAAAAACGAGACCCTATTACTAAGACTTCGCCGTCCGTCCGTCTGTCTGTCACCAGGCTGTATCTTAAGAACTGATATAGCTAGACAGTTGAAATTTTCACAAATTATGTATTTCTGTTGCCGCTGTAACTATACTAAAAACAAAATGAAATAAATATTTAAGGGGGGGCTCTGATACAACAAACACGATTTTTTTGCCCTTTTTTGCTCGATATCAATAATGGCAATAGGTAGCTACTTCAAATATTCACAAAATACTCAGTTGTATTTATACTTCAATCAAATCCGACTCGCACCTGGCCGGATTTATTAATCATCACGAACCCTCAGTTCCCACAAGCATCAGTATATCTTTTTCGAGTGTTTCCACTATAACCAAAGATTTTAACATTACTTCCAATTATATTGAAGTTAATAATAGAATTATCTAAACTACTGCTCTTTTTCATTCGAAATTATTTTTTTTTCAAAAGAGGTGGGACGTGTGCCCTCTCACACCGCGCGACCCCCGTACAATTTGGCTTCGTCATCTATGGACGTTAGCCATCAAATTACTAAATGAGGGGAACCACTGAAAACTCAGAACGCACACAAACACCCAGGAATACGGTGGTAATCGAACCCACCAACTCCGTCCTCCGCCACGGAGCCTCCTATTCGAAATCTTAACAAAGTAAAGTGAGCCAAACTTTTTATCACAAGAATATAATGAATAGTGGTTCAAAATTTATTTGAAAAAACTTTGAATCGGCAAATTGATTCTATTAGAAACATGATTTGACTCATGTGGAAAAGCGATTAATTTAATGTATATTACTGACAAAAAAACATGACAAACATAGATATAAATCATTTTCTGTTTTCATTCCATTGAATTCATTATGAATTCATGTGATCAGGGATATTTAAATGAAATTAAGAAAATTATTCAATTTTTAACAATTATGTATTTCAGATTTTTTACATTTACCTTTACTCCTGCAGCATTCTATTTCTGTGTTACGTGTACTTAATACAGATACAAGAGAAATCAGTCAGGTCGGGCCTACACCAAATTGAAAGTGAGTGTTATTAAATCGTGGCCAAATGAATATTACTACAAAAGAATATTTCTTCAGAATCAAAAACAAAGGTGATAGAGGGTGAAAGATTCGACCAACCAGTGCGATATGGTAGTTTTTACTTGAGAATGGGAGTAACAGGTACAAATGACAATTATTCTTTTAGAGTATGTGTTTTTATTTATATTTGTGGTTTTATATTAATTGTTATCCACAAAATATCATTCATACTCATAATGGAAATAAATACTTTTTCTAACGTTTCTCTATATTTTCATTGAATAATATCTATATATTTTTAACTTGTTTGCCGTAAAGAATCCATTATAAAGACTGAATATATATATATATATATATATATATATATATATATATATATATATATATATATATATATATATATATATATATATATATATATATATATATATATATATATATATATATATATATATATATATATATATATATATATATATATATATATATATATATATATATATATATATATATATATATATATATATATATATATATATATAAATATATAATATAAGTAGAGCAGAATTATCGGTATAGCCCGCTTTTATGGAAGCATATATATATATACATTAGATATGTACATATAAATGTATATTATATATATATATATATATATACACATATATATATATATATATATATATAGTAGAATTCAGTACATTTCATTACGTTTCTGCTCTATTCTCTCTATTATTTTACAATATTTCAGGTATTTCTAGCATTCAGCGCCTGCGAGATATGAGAACTGTTCATTTGATGATCTTATTCGTTTTTAGGATCACTCAGCCGTTTGCTATGATAGGTTGAATACTTCAACAAAGCTCTCTTCTCTTCATGTGTTGGAGCATTTTGTATTGAAGATTATCAACTTTCTTTCCAAAGCCTTCCATAAAACTGTTAATAATATGAAGGATTTATAATATTGAAAATACCAAAAATTCGCCAAATTTTAAATTTTAATAAAGACTAAACGTGACTCAAAAGAATATAAGAAAAATGTAGGGTGCGAATATAAATCATTTATTTTGGTAATCCTGAGCAGCATTTGTGAAATATCTCAAAAGACTGTCAAATCAAATATTTGTTTTGAATTAAAAATAGTTTTAGTAGATCATTGCAACGCTTTTTCACTTGTATCACAAATAGCTTTTTTATCTGATAATTTATGAAGATTTTAAAAAGCATGTCTATAAAACCACGTTTTTCCGCAAACGTCAAAAACGACTTTTAACTTCAGTTTTCAATGTTGAAGTTTGATTTCACAGACGTCCTTTTGTTTTTAGTTTTTTGTACGGCTATTTCAAGAACGTCGGGCGGCGTACAGTTGAGTTCCGAATCCGACATAATGTAATGTGTAAGAAAAATCTTATATATTTTACTATAACTAGTTATTTCATAATACTCGGGTACTTATATATATATATATATATATATATATATTTATATATATATTTATTTATATATATATATTTATATTTTTATATTTTTATATATATATTTATTAATATATATATATATATATATATATATATATATATATATATATATATATAATGTATAGATAAGTAACTTTAAATGTTTCTGACAATTATTTTTTGAATTTGTGTTGCCTTGACACCTACAAAACCAGTAAGCAAAACAATCTAGTTTTACGTTTTTTCACATCTAATTCTTTTTAAAAATATTATCTTAATTTTATCGTTTGAATACCGTTTGCGGAAAAAATCGCATGTTTTATTCGGAGAAAATCACTTTTTGTGGCTCTACTAAAATTGTTTGAGTCTCGCCATTTTTACTCCTAATAAAACAATATACTATTTTCAGTGAATATAAATAATAGTTTCATTTTTCAATATTTTGACATTTGACAAACAACATTTGAGAAAAATAGACAGTCAAAATTTCACGAGTTTTCATTTGGTATAAAACATTTAATAATGTAAACATATAAAAAATTTATATCGATTCAACTCTTTTTTTTTGTAATACTTATATCTACTGATTAACTAATGATTACATTTGTTTGAATTATTTTCGGTGAAAATATTTCAACTTTCAAATATGGAGTCATAGAGTCAAAATTTCTCCAGTTTCTGAGGGAGATATTGAAATTGTGCAGTTTGAAGGTGAAGTGTTTCATAATATAAAATACATTTCAATTCACGTTTGATATATTCCTATAAATATTATATCATTACCTGTCTATATCAGTTCAAAATTTGAACAAAATTTTCATACACATAGTAACTTCATATGGAAAAGATTCCGAAAGTTCTAAAAGCAACTATCATCTGGTATTGAATCGTGCTCGACATAAATTCTGTAATAGTGTAATATATACTGTAATAGTGTAATATATACTGTAACCACGAAAATAAAAAGTCAGTTCTTCTATTCCACTCAATAATCTCACTGAAAAGGATTAAATCAGCGTTTCTCAACCTGTGCGGCTCGCCCTCTAGCCCTCCTAGAGGAGTGCGAGCACACACAACACAAACTTTTTTTTTTAGTATTATATTTTATTGTATTTGGGACGGGACGAGATACAAATGAAATGATTACAATCCGAATAAAAGACCTTTTTTCTGTATTATATATTATTGTACCAGCTTTTGAGGTCACAAATGAAATGATGATCTGCAAACACAATCCAAACAAAAGACTTTTTTTTCCCGCGAATCCAAAAAGTTTTGAGAAACCCTGAATTAAACTAAGGCTGGCTAAGATGTGGATACATCATTTTCTGTTTCATATTTTTTTATGCTGAATCCACAAATGTACTACTCGTAATAAATTATTTTCACTATTATTTTCCCTTAATATTAACTAAATATAAATTATGATTATGAATAAATACAATTCATTATCTCATTGCATTGAATCATTTCGATGGAAAATTATCTGAATTCGCTGACAGTTTTTAAAAGTGTTCTCCAAATATTGAATAGATCAAAGTAATAAAATGTCGAGTTTTTGACCACTTGATGGAGATTCTATAATTTATTTTCTGATAGTACCATGAAGTGATATAAATACTTTTGTGATTTCAATCAATTTCAGGCTTTGGAATGGGATCTGTGATATATGCTGGTTTTAAATTCGGACAGTATTTTGAGTACTCCTCCGAGAATTATTGTGCCAGTTCACTGAAAGCCATAAAACTTTTACTCCGAATAATATTTGTTCTTATGCAAATTTTTTTTATTCTCTCCACAACGAATGTGAGTTTGAAAGAAAATTAATTTTTCAGCACAAATAGTTTTCCAATTTTTCTTGCAGTTTGTACTTGTGCAGAAGTGTAAAATGACTGCAAGATTTGGGCTGATGCACATGATTGCAACGAATATTTGTGAGTGGTTTTACGTTATTGTGAAAGGAACACAACATGATATCTATAGATTAACTGAAAAAGTACTACCTGCCAATAAAAACGCTCCTTCCAATTTAAGTCTCTTAACTGAGACTAATGGATTTTATGAAAAGAAGTCGCAGTGTTGGGAAACAAATATTTTTGGACCTCTTCTATTTAAAACGGAGCATTATTTAGCACCATGCTGTATTGAATACAGCATTCTATGTGCGGTAATTCTAGGTCTCATTTGGAAGCAGAACCTTACTTATAATTCTAAATGTAAGTAAACTTTAATTTTGAATCATTTGAATATCCCGAAAGCATATCACATCAAATGAAGATTTTCGAGCTTTTGGTATTCGAAGTCAACATCCAACAACTAGAAACAAAATGATATGAAAATAAGTGTCTCATGACAAATGGTAATTCAACAAAACTTACTGTTGAGATAGTAAAAAGAGCGCAAATTAAAAATGAAATATGCAGAACAAAAAAACTTTCGTCGTATTTTATACCATAAAATACTATTGCTTTGTATCTAAGGGATGCAGTCAGGTGCGGAAGTATATTTCCAATTTGTTTTGGACCTCCTCAACCATGAATTTCTGCTATCCATATATATATATATATATATATATATATATATATATATATATATATATATATATATATATATATATATATATATATATATATATATATATATATATATATATATATATATATATATATATATATATATATATATATATATATATATATATATATATATATATATATATATATCAGAGAAAGATTCCGGGGTTCAATCCGATTTCGGAAGTTTTGTTGGCGCTGAGAAGCACCGTTTGTTTCACGACGTTTCGCCAAAATCTCATTTGGCATTTTCAAGTGCTGCTGTACGTCTGGTGACTCGACGGCAACTACTGTTCGCCTCATTTCCTGATTGGCCGGTTCGCTGCGTAGGCTCCGCCCCATTGTTTTATGCCTTTTCGTGTTTTTTAAAATTATTTTCCAAGTCAGTGGAATATTTAGAGCATCGTCTCGTTTGTTTAGGTGTCCTGATTTTTCTATTTCTAGAGCTTCTCTTATGGTACGGACCCTGTAGTTTTCTATGGATGCTATTTCTCTTGATCGGTCAAAATCGATTCTGTGGCCTGTTGCTTGATGATGTTGAAACAGGGCTGATGTTGTTTGTTTGTTTCTGACGCTATTTTTATGTTCTTGTATTCTTGCGTTCAGGTATCTGTTAGTGTGTGTTGGTTTGCGATATAAACCTAAACAAACGAGACGATGCTCTAAATATTCCACTGACTTGGAAAATAATTTTAAAAAACACGAAAACGCATAAAACAACACAAGACGTAAAAACAAACATCGAGGAAGAAAGTCAAGAAGTAAGGGGGCGGAGCCTATGCAGCGAACCGGCCAATCAGGAAACGAGACCTGCCAATGCCAATAAAAACCAGACACAAGCAGACAACAGTAGTTGCCGTCGAGTCACCAGACGTACAGCAGCACTTGAAAATGCCAAATGAGATTTTGGCGAAACGTCGTGAAACAAACGGTGCTTCTCAGCGCCAACAAAACTTCCGAAATCGGATTGAACCCCGGAATCTTTCTCTGATTCATTCCACCATCCGAGAAAACATACGATATAACATATATATATATATATATATATATATATATATATATATATATATATATATATATATATATATATATATATATATATGTAGGCTCCGTAGTTCTGGATCGAATCCCGGCCGAACCAACGAATTAATACGGAGCCACCTCTCGGAAGGCAATGGCAAACCACCGAGTATTCTGCCTAGTAAAGCCTCTCTATAAAGACGTTCGAAACCATCGTAAAACTGTAGGTCCCTTCTATTCGTGTATTACTGTATCACGCACAGCACGAATAGTTGAAGAGAGGTCGCCTACACCCGAAACCAGGTATGGCACCGGAAGAAGAAGATATATATATATATATATATATATATATATATATATATATATATATATATATATATATATATATATATATATATATATATATCTGTTATTATTATATGGTAAGGGAAACCACAGAAATCTTTACCCACGTAATGTTCGAAATAGGTTCAAATTATTTTGATTTTGAAAGGTCAAAGAATAGGGTACTATTTATCAAAAAATTTTTATTACGACTGTGACCGTCTTCAGTTGATAATTACGTGCTATTTAGTCCAATATCAACAGTCAGGTCTGTAGAAATTAGATGGAAAGGGAACCACAGAAACCTTCACCCACGTAATGTACAAAATAGGTTTAAAATATTTGATTGTTGTCTTCAAAAAGACATTACTTGTAATTTTGGAGATCACATGTTCTAAACTATACTTTCTTTTTCGAAATATTGAAAATTCTAGATTTTAAGATTTTGTCTTAGACATAAATTATTTTCTACCTTTCAATTCGATTTGCTATTCACGCATGATTTCTCAGAATATAATTCGATTCATTAGAATTATATCTCGACGCGATGCATTTCGCGAGCAAATTACGACCTTAGTGATGGAGCTCTGCTGCTCACGAGTTTTTTATTTACATATATTTGAATATTTCAATGAAATAAAACTTGTATCTGGAAGCTTTACACAAGATTTATTACGTTACGACACACGTATCACATCTACTAGGCCTTTTTGAGATACTGTGCGCGAAATATGCGTCACAATGTCATAAATTTTGAGTAAATCTCAATATCAAGTATGTGCATTTCGCTTATCATATATATATATATATATATATATATATATATATATATATATATATATATATATATATATATATATATATATAATAATATATATATATATATATATATATATATATATATATAATATATATATAAATATATTATAATATATATATATATATATATATATATATATATATATATATATTTTATATAATAGATATATATATATATATATATATATATATATATATATATATATGTTCAGAAAGATTTCCGCGGTCGGAAGTATTTGAAAAACCTGGTTCTCGGGATGAACCGCGTAAAAGATTTGAAAAATCTCGACGTTTCGGCTCCTTTTGCGAAGCCATCTTCAGGAGAATTAGAAGGGAAGATAATTCAGATACGTGGCCTCAATCTGCCTACTCCACGAATCGAATTAGGAGGAATCGGAAATAATACGATTGCGTGGTCTCAACCTGCCTACTCCACCAACCATACTGCTTCCTGTCAACTCTGAAGTCTCAACCTGCCTACTCTTCAGAGTCAACTGACGGGCCGATCGTCGCGTGGCCGTATTTATAGGGAAGGGGGGCGGGTACTCCATTGACGTAGTTATTGACGTAGTATTGACGTCATTGGGGTATTCACGCACGGTATCAGTGCGGGATGCACTCCGATTGGGTGTGACACGGCGACCACTGAGAAGCGGCTTCCATGCTGATGGGAGTCTGTGACTGTCATCTCTGGTGTTCAAACAATTTGGACGTTTTTCTATTTCTACAGCTTTCCGAAAAAATCGGGATTTGAAAGATCGGACGGGAGCAATTGTTCTTGTATTGGGGAAATCGATAATGTGGCCTGTTTGGGTGTGATGTTGGGAAAGGGCGTTGGTGATATCTGAATGTCTTACTGAAAGTAAATGTTCCTTGACACGGACCTGAATTCGTCGGTTCGTTTGTCCTATATAAGAACGAGGACAATTGGAACAGGGAATCTCATAAACACCGTGATTTTCGTTAGGAATTTTATCCTTGACGGATCTGACCAGATGGGACAGTTTTTGTTGGGTGTTGAATATTGTTTTGATGTTTGTGTTTTTGAGAGATCTTGCGATCTTATCTGTTACTCCTTTGATGTAAGGAAGGAATAATTTAGGTGTAGATTCTTGGTCAGTGGGATTGGAACATGGTAGAGGTGGGGTGATGTTTGTGTGTTTGCGTATGTTCTTGTTGATTTGATATGTGTTGTAACCGTTCTGTAATAATATATGTTTCAGAGTCTTGAGTTCTGATTCACGGTGTTCGTCGTCAGATAGTCGAATGGAGCAATAGATTAGGGTATTAACTACAGAGTTAAGTTGACAGGGATGGTGATGAGACTGGGCGTTCAGATAACGGTTTGTATGGTTGTGTTTACGATAAACTGAATAGGAGAAGCCTTGGGATGGAAGCTTTTTTACCATGACATCGAGGAATGGCAGAGACCCATCGTTTTCCACTTCCATTGTGAATTGGATACTTGGATGTATGCCATTCAAATGATTCAAGAAGTGGAGCAACGAGTCTCCGCCATGGAGCCAGATCGCAAAGACATCGTCTACATAACGTAGCCAGCATGATGGTTCAAGGTCGAATGACGAGAGAGCTTGGGTTTCGAAATGTTCCATGAAAATGTTGGCTATGACGGGGGAGAGAGGGAATCCTATTGGGGCTCCTATAAATTGTCTGAAGAAATTGCCTTGAAAGATAAAGTAAGTGTTGGCCATGCAGTGTTTGATCAGGGATAGGTTGTCTGGGGATATTTCATGTTTCGTGTCTAGGATGGAAAGTGTTTCTTCGATGGGAATATTTGTAAATAAGGAGACAATATCAAAACTAACAAGGAGATCATTTGGGGTAATATCAATCATAGAGACCAAAATCTAGTCGTCCTCCCAGCCGATAAAGGCAATGCCACTGTCATTCTTAACACTTCTTCTTACCTCGATAAAATGTCCAATCTTCTTGACTCCCCCGACTATAAGCGTATCCATCATGACCCGACAACATACCTGGAGAAAACCACAAAATCTCGTATCGACCAATCGAATCTGCCACCTGAAATAAAAAAGTCTCTAATCCCAAGAGAAAAATCTTCAAGAACGCCTCGAATTTATGGTCTACCCAAAGTTCACAAGCCTAATATTCCACTTCGGCCCATTGTCAGCGCTCACAGTTGTCCAACACATCCTCTTGCGAAATATCTCGCCAAAACCCTTCAACCCCTTGCCGAACAAACCCAGTCATACGTAAAAAACTCTTTTCACTTCATAGAACTCCTCAAAAGTGTTGATATTACCCCAAATGATCTCCTTGTTAGTTTTGATATTGTCTCCTTATTTGCAAATATCCCCATCGAAGAAACACTTTCCATCCTAGACACGAAACATGAAATATCCCCAGACAACCTATCCCTGATCAAACACTGCATGGCCAACACTTACTTTATCTTTCAAGGCAATTTCTTCAGACAAATTAAAGGAGCCCCAATGGGATCCCCTCTCTCCCCCGTCATAGCCAACATTTTCATGGAACATTTCGAAACCCAAGCTCTCTCGTCATTCGACCTTAAACCACCATGCTGGCTACGTTATGTAGACGATGTCTTTGCGATCTGGCCCCATGGCGGAGACTCGTTGCTCCACTTCTTGAATCATTTGAATGGCATACATCCAAGTATCCAATTCACAATGGAAGTGGAAAACGATGGGTCTCTGCCATTCCTCGATGTCATGATCAAGAAACTTCCATCCCAAGGCTTCTCCTATTCAGTTTATCGTAAACCCACCCATACAAACCGTTATCTGAACGCCCAATCTCACCACCATCCCTCTCAACTTAACTCTGTAGTTAATACCCTAATCTACCGCTCCATTCGACTATCTGACGACGAACACCGTAAATCAGAACTCAAGACTCTAAAACATATATTATTACAGAACGGTTACAACACATATCAAATCAACAAGAACATACGCAAACACACAAACATCACGCCACCTCTACCATGTTCCAATCCCACTGACCAAGAATCTACACCTAAATTATTCCTTCCTTACATCAAAGGAGTAACAGATAAGATCGCAAGATCCATCAAAAACACAAACCTCAAAACAATATTCACCACCCAACAAAAACTGTCCCATCTGGTCAGATCCGTCAAGGATAAAATTCCTAACGAAAATCACTGTGTTTATGAGATTCCCTGTTCCCATTGTCCTCGTTCTTATATAGGACAAACGAACCGACAAATTCAGGTCCGTGCCAAGGAACATTTACTTTCAGTAAGACATTCAGATATCACCAACGCCCTTTCCCAACATCACACCCAAACAGGCCACATTATCGATTTCCCCAATACAAGAACTATTGCTCCCGTCCGATCTTTCAAATCCCGAATTTTTCGTGAAGCTGTAGAAATAGAAAAACGTCCAAATTGTTTGAACACCAGAGATGACAGTCACAGATTCCCATCAGCATGGAAGCCGCTTCTCAGTGGTCGCTGTGTCACACCCAATCGGAGTGCATCCCGCACTGATACCGTGCGTGAATACCCCATTGACGTCAATACTACGTCAATAACTACGTCAATGGAGTACCCGCCCCCCTTCCCTATAAATACGGCCACGCGACGATCGGCCCGTCAGTTGACTCTGAAGAGTAGGCAGGCTGAGACTTCAGAGTTGACAGGAAGCAGTACGGTTGGTGAAGTAGGCAGGTTGAGACCACGCAATCGTATTATTTCCGATTCCTCCTAATTCGATTCGTGGAGTAGGCAGATTGAGGCCACGTATCTGAATTATCTTTTCTTCTAATTCTCCTGAAGATGGCTTCGCAAAAGGAGCCGAAACGTCGAGATTTTTCAAATCTTTCACGCGGTTCATCCCGAGAACCAGTTTTTTCATATATATATATATATATATATATATATATATATATATATATATATATATATATATATATATATATATATATATATATATATATATATATATATATATATATATATATATATATATATTTATACATATATATATATATATATAATATATATATATATATATATATATATTTATATATATATATATATATATATATATATATATATATATATTTATATTATATATATATATATATATATATATATATATATATATATATATATTATATATATATATATATATATTTATACATATATATATATATATATATATATATTTATATATATAATGATCCAACAAGAGGTTTCGATATTATTTAATAATAAAACGGATAAATATTTTGAAAACCGTTAATATTATTATATCGTTATAAGCTACAAATGTTAGGGTTAAACATGGAGTATAATAGCGGACAAATGCCTTCCTCGGCTCCTCTGGCATGATACTATCCAATTTCCGATGACATTTAGGCATAATTCGGGTCAAATTTCGCCAATTATGCGAATTATTTCGGCCTTCAGCTCTGGAATCATTTGAGGACTATTGGCATAGACCTTACATTTCACGTAGCCCCAAAGAAATAAGTCCAATAGTGTCAAATAACAAGATCACGGTGGCCACTTGACCTCGCTTTTTCCAGAAATAATCCGACCTCTGAACTTTTGCCGCAGTAGAGTTAATGAGTCGTCTGCTGTGTGGCATGTGGCACCGTCCTGTTGACACCACATGTCTGTCAGATCCATGCCAGCCAATTCGTGCCATAAAAATTGTCTTAACATGATTCGGTCGCGATCTGCGTTGACTGAGACAGCAGCACCGTCCTTTATTTCGAAAAAAAAAGGTCTGATGACTCCGCCAGCCCAAAATCCGCACCAAACAGTGACTTTTTGTGGATACATCGGCTTTTCGATAATCTCATGTGGATTCTCAGCTACTCAAATGCGACAATTTTGTTTATTGACAAAGCCACCGAGGTGGATTCATCGCCGAAGATGATTTTGTTCGAAAAATTGGCATCAACTGCTTGTTGCTCATGAATCCAATTGGCAAATGTGCGGCACACTATATGGTCTCTCGGTTCAGTTTTTGAGTCATCTGAATTTTGTAAGCTTGTAAATGAAGGTCTCTCTTAAATTTCGTTGAATTGTGCCATAAAAAAGCTCCAATTGCAGCGCACAATGACGAATTGACGTTCTCGGGTTCTCGGCCGAACTTTGTTCCACGGCAGCAATATTTTCGGTAAAACGACCAACACGAACACGCACTGGTGTTTTTACGTCTTGTGTCGATCTAGTGTTTTTAAAGTTATTGATTAAATTTCTGATAGCGGTGACCAATAGTGCTTCGTTTCTGCCGTACTTTGTACGAAATTTTATTTGAGTTTCTGCAGAACTTTCTTCATATTTATAATGGGATTTCACAATAAATACTCGTTGCTCGATCGTGTACTGCTCCATAACTAAACCCTAAGGTGTCTACATGACAGTTGCCAAAAATGACAGGTGTATGTTCGACACAACGAGAATGGCGCAAAATTCCAAACGAAACCTTCTATTAGATCACCCATTATATATTTATATATATATATATATATATATATATATATATATATATATATATTTAATTATTTATATATATATATATATATATATATATATATATATATATATATATATAAATATATATATATATATATATAAATATATATATATATATATATATATATATATATATATATATATATATATAATTCTGAATATTTCTCAAAGCCCTTCCCTAGAAACGTGATTCACCTGAAATAAATCGAATACATGTTAATTACTTCCATTTATAAAAATTACTGAATATAAGTAAGAAAAATATTTTTCACTATTCATAATAAAATATCTATAACTATCATGTTGAATTTGCCCTCGCAATTTTACTCTTGATTTCGCTTTGGAATTTCTGTTGAAATATTGATATATCTTGTTTGATTCATTTTGTAATCTTCCTACAGATTCAGAAAACTGCTTTCCTTCAACTCCCGTTGAAGACAACAGTATTATATTCACTGGAAGGAAGACCAGATTTTCTGTGGATTGCACCAAGGCCCACAAAGGGCTTTTTAGTGGTATCCTTGTATTGATATTAACGCTAATGAATCTTATTTTATATGTAGAACTAGAAGCACATCCACAATACCGAAAAGCTGGTTTTTTATTGGTAAGGCATTCTTTATTACATGAATACATACACACATATATATATATATATATATATATATATATATATATATATATACTACAATATATTATATATATATATATATATATATATATTATATAGATATATATATATATATATATATATATATATATATATATATATATTTATATAAACATATATATATATATATATATATATATAATCTCATAAAATCTCTAGATGTGTATACAATTAAAAAGAGGTCATTTTCATTACCCTCAACTATTTCCCACCACTAATAATAATAATATAAAACATTATTGTTGTTATATTATTTGCAACATTTGATAATTTTTACATAGGTGAGTCTTTGGGAATTTCTTCTTTTCTCAGCTGGTACACTGGCAGCTATTTTGTGCATAATTTCCTTGAGAGATGTGGGTTATTACAAGAAGAGCAGAGATCTTGAATTAGAACACTTACTGCTAATATTATCACAATCAGGAAATTTTATTTACAATTTGTTTCAAATTATGGGTGCTCTTCACATGGCGATGAGGGAAGGATTTGGATTGTATAAAATGATGAGGTACGAAAATTCTAGATGCAAAAGTTATCAGAGAAAGCGTGACTCTAATATTATATTCATAATTTCATAATTCATGAATGCCTACTTGAAATATTCAAGGTAAATAAGTGAATAATAGAGTTAAATATCAACTCATGATACAATTGTTTTAGAAATAATATGAATATTATCAAGGTATATATTTTCGAAATAATGATGATTCTGTATTCTGATTTTCATTAGAAGTATCAACAATTTATGGAAGCAACATTCAATACCTATCATACACCAATTTTGCTATTTTTTTTGTTTCAAACTGACTATATTTGTTTACAAAAAAAGAGAATGAATGAGTTTCTGCTTTCACTTGAAATAAGTGCTCTGCACATAAATGTACATTATTATCATTAAATCAAATAAATTTTTCCATATTGCCGATTTTTCCTAAAATATGAACTATTCGGCAGAAAAATATCAATCTTTCAAGCAACTTTTTGTATTCTAACAATCTAAGCAACTTTTTGTATTCTAACAATCTCAGCATTTTTTCTATATTTTATATTCGAAATTTTCTGCGGGAATGCACATGATGAATTTCCCAGTTTGGATTGGGCACTTCTTTTTTATTTATGCAATGAAAATATTAGTTATACCTTGTTCATAACTAAAGTAGAAAGATATTATAATAACAGAACTACAAATAATCAAACGCGAAAAAATTGTTTCAAAACAATAATTCTCTTCAACTTTTGGAGAGATAAGAGAAATTTCTATAAAAAACAGTAATTATTCTATAATCCAAATTACTTTCTAGTCGGAAAGTAGGATCATAAAATATATATTGTATTTTTTGACGATTACTTCTAAGTATTTACACGAATCATATATCAACTATATCAGTTCATCGAAAAAAATGTATTATGTTATATGAATTAGAATGTATGTTTTTCCAGAATTTTAACATCTTCATCTGCCGTGATTCAAAGTTGCTCCCAAACAACTCTAGTTCTTATAGCTTGGAGAAGAAGATGCATCACAAAATCGCACATTTGCAGAAAGCCGGGAAAACAACTCATAACATTCCTTCTCCTCATCAATTTCGCAAACTGGATCGTTTGTAGATTCAATCATAATAGAGCTACTTCTCATCCAGTGCAAATGGATTTTTATGGACTATTAGCGTGGAATATTATCACCCACGTATCAATGCCGCTGGTACTCACATACAGATTCCAGTCTACAGTTTGTTTCTATGAAATATGGACACATGTGTACAAAAATGCAGCAGTCCAACCTTCTAGCAAGAATAACGGAACTTGAATTAAAAAGTATATTTTTGTATTGCTATTAAAATATAAAAATATTTGATATATTAATTTCGAGGAGCACTTTGTTGAAATAGTGTTTTTCTTCAAGAGATAACCTATGTTTCAAATTTCATCGATTTTGCTACTCTGAGCTCATAATAGTAAACTAAATTATTTTTTATTCCATTATTTCATTCGTATTCAATAAGTTGATTTAGATTTAATTTCTCTATTGAATATTCAAATTTTTTTCATTTTCCATTCAAACAAATTTTTAGGAGATCTGAATCGAAGGAGTACTTGAGAGGCGAAAAAATTAACCTCTGAGATGAATTTGAAACATTAACCTCCATGAAGTTCCTTCAATATTGAGGTGTAAAAGTCTGAATATTCATCGAGGCATAGCCTCAGTTTAAAAAATTTTCGAAAGCTTCATTTTTCGACAGAGATAGTAAGCTAGTGACCACCATAAATGACGAATAAAAGCTGAAAATGTTTTTTGGGAAAAGTGAATATAATACGTTATTTAAACAAGGTTTTGTTTATCATCCATAAAATCAAGACTAATGTCACTGTAGTAATGACTGAACCCCAAAAAGTAAATTGGAGAGAAGAAACAATCATTCATGTTCATAGGTATTTGAAACATTAGAGTGATAAGTTTTCACAAACTAAGGCTTTATCATATAGATCCTTGTTTTGCTCATTCTTTCGTGAAAATATGAATAGAAATTACTCTTAAATATTTGAAAATTGTACTCGATGGTTTATACTGGAATGCACTGCAAACAAAATTTATACTTACAGCAACGAATCTGTGTAAAACAAAATGGTCTTCTTCAAACTACTTACTTATAGTTTTACACCAACGAAGGATAGTCTGTCTAGTAAAATCCTGAAGATAAATGCTATATTCATACTTGGAGTGGATACAACCGATAATATATCTTCCAAGTGAAAATATATAAATACAAAATTATTATTTTTTTTTCAATTGAAAAGTTTTAATACTGCTTTTGTAGCAGGGAGTCATCTAATTACTCTGTTTTCTTGTTAATGGTTAGCTTATATGCAAGTGAAATGTGTGCATACATATATATATATATATATATATATATATATATATATATATATATATATATATATATATATATATATATATATATATATATATATATATATATATATATAAATATATATATATATAATATATATATATATATAAAGGGTTTTCCAATAAGAGGTTTCATTTTGAATAGCCCGATGTTTAGGCAGCTGTCAATTTTAAAGCTGTCATCTTTTGACATTTGAAAAGTAAAAAGTTTGCCATTACTAAAAATGGTACGATACACGCTTCAACAACGCATTGAAATTATTAAAATTCACTATAAAAATGGTGAAAATTTTGCAGTCACAGTTCGCAAAACTAAATCATTTTTTGGTCATCGTGAAGCACCTTCTCGCCCGGCGATAGTGAAACTGGTGAAAAAATTTGAGCAGTTGGGACAAGTTAGTAATGTGAATAATCGAAACCGTGTGCGTCGCTCAAGAACAACTGAGAATATTGCTGCTGTAGCCCGTAGTGTTGAAGAAATCCCAGGTTTTTCGATTCCCCGTCGATCTTTGGAATTAGACATTCCACAAACGACATTACACCGTATTTTGCATAAAGACTTAAGTCTTAAGGCTTTTAAAGTCCAGTTAACACAAGAACTCAAGCCAGCCGGTCGCCACAAACGTCGTATCTTCGCTGATTGGGTCCATCAAATGCATCAAAATGATCCGAATTTTCATCGAAAAATTATCTTAAGTGATGAGGCCCTTTTTCACCTCGGAGGCTACGTTAATAAGCAGAATTGCCGCATGTGGGGCTCAGAAAATCCAAGAATGACTGTTGAAAAGCCTCTATATCCGCAACGTGTCACTGTTTGGTGTGGTTTTTGGGCTGGTGGTGTGATTGGACCTCACTTTTTCGAAAATGAAGCTGGTGCAACCGTTACGGTGAATGGCTGGCGCTACCGAGCTATGATTAATGATTTCATATGGCCGGAATTGGAAGATATTGATGTAGACGAAATTTATTTTCATCAAGACGGCGCAACGTGCCACACAAGCAACGAAACAATCGCAATTTTGCAAGAAAAGTTTCCTAACCGTGTTATTTCGCTAAGAGGTGATCAAAATTGGCCTCCGAGATCTTGTGATTTAACACCTTTAGACTTTTTTCTTGGGGACCACTTGAAAGATAAGGTCTATGCCAATGCTCCACAATCTCAAAGTTGGAATTCGTGAAGTTATCGAGGACATACATCCGCAAATGTGCGAATTGGTCATGGAAAATTTCATGAAAAGGATATGGTGCTGCAAGCGTAACCGTGGCGGTCATTTGGCTGATATCGTTTTCAGATATTAATGGCATATCTTCCTCTTTACACTAAAATAAACATTTATTGATTTCTTAAAAAAATGCTCGTTTTTTTTAAAATATCAAAATGTAACCTCTTATTGGAAAACCCTGTATATATATATATATATATATATATATATATATATATATATATATATGTATTTGCCTTTTTTAAGCAATAACAGGCCATACGTTTCGTCACGAAACAGATGGCTTGTTATTGTTAAAAGAAGAAGAATAATAAACAACAACGCAAAACACATATATGATCAAAATAATAATACATTGGCAAATTCGTTTGAAATTGAACAAAATGATAATTTGAGCAACTGGTTTCATTAGTTGTTATCGAAATAGAAAAACAAGAAAACAGAAAAGATTAAATTGTTTTGAAAGAAAATTTCTCATTACTTGGCTTCTCGTTATGTGTTATTATTGAATCAACAATTTCTCCACAAATTTCTGATATTTAATGGTTTCGATTTGTTTTCTTAATTGCAGCTTTAATTACGTTATATAGCTTCCACAACAACCCACAGACTTTCAGGTGGATTTTTCCAAATAATATTTTTCCTACATGAACAATTTATTGATTTATGCTTCCAATATAAAAGTGTTATTCGCATCATATTACTTCGAATTTAATCTAAATACATACCTGATTCAATGGTACATCAAGTTTAATATTTTAACTTTTGTTTTATTCACCACAAATTTCTAAGAAAATTCAATTATCATGAGTAGCTAATTATTCATCAAATAATAAGTTGGTTACTGATATTTATATCTACTTCATTTGACTAAGGTAAATGAATTTGGCCGAAAGTTTTACATATGATCAATATGGTTTTGTTCATCCTATATATAAAAATGAATATTTTTTCGTATATATATATATATATATATATATATATATATATATATATATATATATATATATATATATATATATATATATATATATATATATATATATATATATATATATATATATATATATATATATATATATATATATATATATATATATATATATATATATATATATATATATATATATATATATATATATATATATATATATATATATATATATATATATGTATATATTTATATATATATACAGGGTGTTTCCAAATGAGTGCGAAAGTTTTTAGCGGATGATTCCTTGTCGAATATAAAAGAGGATCTTTCATGTTAACATATTCTCTGAATTTTATACTTGAAAAAATACACTCTTTTGAAAATGAGAAAAAAAAAATTTTATTTTTTTCTGGAAATCGCTGAAGTGTTGAATAAATGGTATTTTGTGGGCGTGTTCTATCAATAGAAAGGCTACATCGAATATTTTTATCATTTTGTTGGGATCTTCTGAAGCGGTGAAACATGCAACATCTATTCCATTTTTACTAGAACTTCTTAACAAATTAAAATATCTTGATTCAAAAATATCTTTTGAAAATAATGAATCAGTGATAAGCTTTTTAACTCTTGTGTATTTTCCGTAAATGCAATAGATTCTTGATAAAAAAATAAAATACAACATCGTCCATGAACGGATCTTTCGCAAATGGAAGTTCAATAGATTTTTATATGGTACTTGTTGAAAGTTGAGAGTTCAGTTGCGCTTTTAAAATCTTCAATATGAATAATGCTACTAACGTTCATTTTTGGAAACCTGTAACTTTTCAAGGACAGTTCTATAAAAGCTGTTTTGTACATGGAAGACCCCCTTCAATTTTCGACAAGAAATCGTCCCCTAAAAACAGCCTAAACGGCTTCTAAGTTAAAGAATTATAAGAGTCAGCAGTGTAGTTTCTAAACAAAATAATTTTGTGGAACGCGTTGTCAGGTAGATACGGATGCGCATTCGCCATTTCGTTTAAAAGTGGCCGATCTATATATATATATATATATATATATATATATATATATATATATATATATATATATATATATATATATATTAATTTATATCTATATATTTATATATATATATATATATATATATATATATTTCTCTATTACATCTTTTTATCTTTTTACCCCGATATATATATATATACCCCATATATATATATATATATATATATATATATATATATATATATATATATATTATATATATATATATATATATATATATATATTATTTATAATATATATATATACATATATATATATATATATATATATATATATATATATATATATTAATAATAATAGGGAGTCAAATAACACAAATTATGTCGGACTTGAATACATTCCAATTCTTTCGCAAAAAAATCGATAACTGCCTTAAAAACTATTATATCAAAGAAGGGCACAAACCTAATAACTTCACAAAAATTTTTTTCACCAAACTCAAACCTAACGCCGAATTTAAAAACAAAGCACATACAATTTACAGAATTAATTGCAAAGATTGCAATGGAACTTACATCGATAACTCAAAACAATACTTACACAAAAGATTAAATGAACATAGATATTCGGTAATCAACAATAAAAAAAACATCGCTGTATCAAAACATGCATTAGATAAGTTACACTGATTCGTTTTTGACAACACTAAAATCCTTACTATTGAGAAAAATAACACACAAAGGACCTTCTTAGAAATGCTGGAAATTAATTTAGACAAAAATTCAATTAACTCAATAACACAATTAGATAGCTTTATTCTCACTTATCAAAATCTTTTTTAATAATTAAATCACAATTCTACTTCCACTTTCCCATGTTTTTGTTTTTTCAACCCTTGTTTGGATATTGATTTTCATTTTGTAAATATAATAGATAATGTTTGCGGAGATTATGAAATTGTTTACTATTTTTGTTAGAGGACTTCGACCGGAAAGTCAGATGTTTCATACCCTTCATCCTGTAAACACAAATATTATATAAAAACTGTTTATTCATATGCGATCTTCTTGCATACTCTTCTTGCCACTCACAGTTAAACCAGTGAATTATAATAACCTTAAATGCTTCGTTGCTATAGTCAATCCATAATGAATTTTCACTTAAGTTTATACGTAAGTTTCAATTGTTTTTAATATTTTGATGTATTTGTGAAACCATTTATTTTTATTTTAGATAATAAATTTTGAATTGAAAATGGCTAATCGCCGAAATGCGTAAAAAAGTTTCTCATTATTGAAACCTAGAGAAAAACTCTCTTCAACATTATAAGTGACCTACCCCCAAGAATAATAATTTGAATAAAACATAACGGGACAGGAAATAAACCACTTATATTTATATATATATATATAGATATATATATATATATATATATATATATAACTTAATAAAGAAATAAAAAACTAACTTTTCACACGTTGAAATAAAAATCTATTGAGTAAACGCGTTTCGTCATAACATTGACTTCATCTCGTACGAGACGTGAAAAGTTAGTTTTTTATTTCTTTATAAAGTTATGAATATGAACTTTCACCAATTAAATGCCAATTCCATTCAATATATATATATATATATATATATATATATATATATATATATATATATATATATTTATATTTATATATATATGTATATATACATACATACATACATACATACATACATACATACATACATATATATATATATATATATATATATATATATATATATATATATATATATATATATATGTATATATATACATACATATATATATACATTTTCTTCTAAATATTTTGAAACTAATTGAGCTATAACACTGGAAATAGGACTTTGAATTGCTACACCATCAATTTGTTGGTAGAAGTTATTTTCATATTGAAAATAGTTTGTTCGGTCTGCCTAAAATACATAAAGAAAACATACCATTAAGACCTATTGTCTCTTATATTCAATCACCCCTATATAATCTTTCTAAATTTCTTTCTTCAATATTAAAAAATATAGTAAATCAAAATCCTTATTATATCAAAAATTCTCTCGATCTAGTAGACCATCTTAAAACTTTGAAAATACCTAACAATTACAAATTTTTCTCATTAGATGTTGTTTCTTTTATACCAATATTCCAAATTCTTTGGTTCCAATAATAATTAATGACAAATGGAATATTATCAAAAATTATACAAATATTCCTAAAACCGGTTTTATAGAAGCAATTCAATTTGCACTAGGTACAAACTATTTTCAATATGAAAATAACTTCTACCAATAAATTGATGGTGTAGCAATGGGAAGTCCTATTTCCAGTGTTAAAGCTCAATTAGTTTTAGAATATTTAGAAGAAAATGTATTGAATAATTCGAATGAACGAATTATAACTTTCAAAAGTTGATATTCTCAAAAAATTCAAGGACTTTAATAGAAAATTACAATTTACTCTAGAAGAAGAAACGAACAATACATTAAATTTTCTAGATATTACTCTCATACACAAAAACAATGAAATTATCACAAAATGGCATAGAAAAGAAATTTTTTCACAAAGAACATTGAACTACAACAGTACACATCATTTGTCACAAAAAAAGAGTTTAATAATCGGATATATAGACAAAGCACTTGAACTTACTTCACCTACACACAGACATGAAACATTACAAGATGTTCATAAATTACCCATAAAAAACGATTACTCAATAAAACTTATACAGAAAATCACTAAAAATAGAATTCATAAACTTTACAACACATTAGAAACATCAAAAAAAGAAAATATTAACAAAAAATATATTCCTCTCCCATATATGCCTCATTTAAGTAATAAAATTCCACAAATTTTAAATCCACACGATATTAAAGTAGCCCACACCGCACAAAATCAAATAAAACAAATATATTCTAAATTAAAAAGTAAAACACCTCTTCTGCAAAAATCTCATGTTGTTGATAGTATACCCTGTAATAATTGTAATAAATCATACATAGGACAAACTTTTCAAAATTTAGAAGAAAGACTAAAAGCACACAAATATACCAGAATACAAACCACAGCACTAATAAAACATAAAAACAATGAGAATCATACTTTCAACTTTAATAGCACGAAAATTTTAGAAATAGAAAAAAATCAAAAACGCAGAGAAATTTTAGAAATGTTACATATTCAAAAAAATTTAAATAAAGTCGTAAATGATAGAACAGATATCAAACATTTGAGTTCAATATACGCAGATTTAATTCTTTAATTTATAAACAACATAAATCAAAACAAACAAACTCTAACCATAACAACTCATCTTCTTAGACAAAATCTAAACATCTAGAATTTTCAATTTTTCTAAAAAGAAAGTATAGTCTTGAACATGTATTCTACAAAATTACAAGTAATGTCTTTTTAAAGACAACAATCAAATATTTTAAACCTATTTTGTACATTACGTGGGTGAAGGTTTCTGTGGTTCCCTTCCCATCTAATATCAACAGACCTGTCTGTTGATATTGGACTAAATAGCACGTAATTAATAACTGAAGACGGCCACAGCCGCAATGAGAAATTTTTGAAAACAAGATAAATAGTACCCTATTCTTTGACTTTTCAAAATCAAAATAATTTGAACCTATTTCGAACATTACGAGGGTAAAGGTTTCTGTGGTTTCCCTTACCATCTATAATAACAGATTTAAATGATAATATTGGACTGAATAGCACGTAATAAATGACAAAGAACGGCCACAGCCGAAAAAATTTTTATTGAGACATAGTAGTCTTTTTCTATTCAAATTTTTTCAAATCAATAAATGTTAAAGAAATTTCAATTTTTTTCAAAAGTTTTGATAAAGCCACGAATGTCGTGGTGAAACGTCTACTTTTTAATAAAATCGAGTTTTCTGAGATTCAACAAGCCTGTTACTGCTAATAATTATCAAAAGATTATATATATATATATATATATATATATATATATATATATATATATATTATATATATATATATATATATATCTATTATATGTATGTATGTATTTATGTATATATATATATATATATATATACATACATACATACATACATACATACATACATATATATATATAATATATATATATATATATATATATATATATATATATATTAATATATATATATAATATATATATATATAATCTTTTGATAATTATTAGCAATAACAGGCTTGTTGAATCTCAGAAAACTCGATTTTATTAAAAAGTAGACGTTTCGCCACGACATTCGTGGCTTTATCAAAACTTTTGAAAAAAATTGAAATTTCTTTGACATTTATTGATTTGAAAAAATTTGAATAGAAAAAGACTACTATGTCTCAATAAAAAATTTTTCGGCTGTGGCCGTTCTTTGTCATTTATTACGTGCTATTCAGTCCAATATTATCATTCAAATCTGTTATTATAGATGGTAAGGGAAACCACAAAAACCTTTACCCTCATAATGTTCGAAATAGGTTCAAATTATTTTGATTTTGAAAAGTCAAAGAATAGGGTACTATTTATCTTGTTTTCAAAAATTTCTCATTGCGGCTGTGGCCGTCTTCAGTTATTAATTACGTGCTATTTAGTCCAATATCAACAGACAGGTCTGTTGATATTAGATGGGAAGGGAACCACAGAAACCTTCACCCACGTAATGTACAAAATAGGTTTAAAATATTTGATTGTTGTCTTTAAAAAGACATTACTTGTAATTTTGTAGAATACATGTTCTAGACTATACTTTCTTTTTAGAAAAATTGAAAATTCTAGATGTTTATATTTTGTCTAAGAAGATGAGTTGTTATGGTTAGAGTTTGTTTGTTATGATTTATGTTGTTTATAAATTAAAGAATTAAATCTGCGTATATTGAACTCAAATGTTTGATATCTGTTCTATCATTTACGACTTTATTTAAATTTTTTTGAATATGTAACATTTCTAAAATTTCTCTGCGTTTTTGATTTATTTCTATTTCTAAAATTTTCGTGCTATTAAAGTTGAAAGTATGATTCTCATTGTTTTTATGTTTTATTAGTGCTGTGGTTTGTGTTCTGGTATATTTGTGTGCTTTTAGTCTTTCTTCTTAATTTTGAAAAGTTTGTCCTATATATGATTTATTACAATTATTACAGGGTATACTATCAACAACATGAGATTTTTGCAGAAGAGGTGTTTTACTTTTTAATTTAGAATATATTTGTTTTATTTGATTTTGTGCGGTGTGGGCTACTTTAATATCGTGTGGATTTAAAATTTGTGAAATTTTATTACTTAAATGAGGAATATATGGGAGAGGAATATATTTTTTGTTAAAATTTTCTTTTTTTTGATGTTTCTAATGTGTTGTAAAGTTTATGAATTCTATTTTTAGTGATTTTCTGTATAAGTGTTATTGAGTAATCGTTTTTTATGAGTAATTTATGGACATCTTGTAATGTTTCATGTCTGTGTGTAGGTGAAGTAAGTTTAAGTGCTTTGTCTATATATCCGATTATTAAACCCTTTTTTTGTGACAAATGATGTGTACTGTTGTAGTTCAATGTTTTTGTGAAAAAATTTCTTTTCTATGCCATTTTGTGATAATTTCATTGTTTTTGTGTATGAGAGTAATATCTAGAAAATTTAATGTATTGTTCGTTTCTTTTTCTAGAGTAAATTGTAATTTTCTATTAAAGTCCTTGAATTTTTTGAGAATATCAACTTTTGAAAGTTATAATTCGTTCATTCGTATTATTCAATACATTTTCTTCTAAATATTCTAAAACTAATTGAGCTATAACACTGGAAATAGGACTTCCCATTGCTACACCATCAATTTATTGGTAGAAGTTATTTTCATATTGAAAATAGTTTGTACCTAGTGCAAATTGATTTGCTTCTATAAAATCGGTTTTAGGAATATTTGTATAATTTTTGATAATATTCCATTTGTCATTAATTATTATTGGAACCAAAGAATTTGGAATATTGGTATAAAGAGAAACAACATCTAATGAGAAAAATTTGTAATTGTTAGGTATTTTCAAAGTTTTAAGATGGTCTACTAGATCGAGAGAATTTTTGATATAATAAGGATTTTGATTTACTATATTTTTTAATATTGAAGAAAGAAATTTAGAAAGATTATATAGGGGTGATTGAATATAAGAGACAATAGGTCTTAATGGTATGTTTTCTTTATGTATTTTAGGCAGACCAAACAAACTATTTTCAATATGAAAATAACTTCTACCAACAAATTGATGGTGTAGCAATGGAAAGTCCTATTTCCAGTGTTATAGCTCAATTAGTTTTAGAATATTTAGAAGAAAATGTATTGAATAATTCGAATGAACGAATTACAACTTTCAAAAGGTATGTTGATGATTGCCTTATAATAACATCAGAAGACTTTATTGATGATATTCTCAAAAAATTCAACGACTTTAATAGAAAATTACCATTTACTCTAGAAAAAGAAACGAACAATACATTAAACATTCTTGATATTACTCTCATACACAAAAACAATGAAATTATCACAAAATGGCATAGAAAAGAAATTTTTTCACAAAGAACATTGAACTACAACAGTACACATCATTTATCACAAAAAAAGAGTTTAATAATCGGATATATAGACAAAGAACTTAAACTTACTTCACCTACACAGAAACAACATAAATCAAAACAAACAAACTCTAACCATAACAACTCATCTTCTTAGACAAAATCTAAACATCTAGAATTTTCAATTTTTCTAAAAAGAAGGTATAGTCTAGAACATGTATTCTCCAAAATTACAAGTAATGTCTTTTTAAAGACAACAATCAAATATTTTAAACCTATTTTGTACATTACGTGGGTGAAGGTTTCTGTTGTTCCCTTCCCATCTAATATCAACAGACCTGTCTGTTGATATTGGACTAAATAGCACGTAATTAATAACTGAAGACGGCCACAGCCGCAATGAGAAATTTTTGAAAACAAGATAAATAGTACCCTATTCTTTGATTTTCAAAATCAAAATATTTTGAACCTATTTCGAACATTACTTGGGTAAAGGTTTCTGTGGTTTCCCTTACCATCTATAATAACAGATTTGAATGATAATATTGGACTGAATAGCACGTAATAAATGACAAAGAACGGCCACAGCCGACAAAAATTTTAGTGAGACATAGTAGTCTTTTTCTATTCAAATTTTTTCAAATCAATAAACGTCAAAGAAATTTCAGTTTTTTCAAAAGTTTTGATAAACTTTTCAATAAAATCGAGTTTTTTGAGATTCAACAAGCCTGTTATTGCTAATAATTATCAAAAGATTAGAAATAGTTCACAGGCAACAACAATTCGAATGAATATATATATATATATATATATATATATATATATATATATATATATATATATATATATATATATATATATATATATATATATATATATATATATATATATATATATATATATATATATATATATATATATATATATATATATATATATATATATATATATATATATATATATATATATATATATATATATATATATATATATATATATATACATACATATATATATATATATATATATATATATATATTAGAGCCGCAATAACGTGTGGCCAAGTAGCTAGTCCATTATAGGATTCGTTCAATATTCTAGACAAAATTGAAGGAATAAACATGATGCGACGGACAAATTTCCACAGTGAATAAATGATCAAGGTCAAAATATATTGTCTTAATTTTTCGAATTAGTATCCTACCTGCGAAATGATCAGCATATATTATTAGGAATATATTATTGTTATTCAGTTAGTATGATTCAGCGTAGTTCCCCGAAATGAATCGCCTACCTAACAGGCAAGTGTTTTCTATTATTTCATGAGAAAATTATAGTTGTAATGTGCCAGAGTATTTAGAATACTTAATGCATTTTGATTATATTGCATAAAATCAAGTTGTAATAATATTACATAACTGATCAATGAGGTTACAATAGCAGTATTAGCAGCATGGACTGTTAAAGCGTTATACTACTACATTGACTCTTTGTGAATGTTATCATAATTTTTGGATCTTGGAGCACATTCAACTTGATTTTTAAACATAAATTTGATTAATGGATGAATTGCTGCATACATTTTGAACGAAGTTTTTTTTATTTTTGGCAATTTTAATATTCATCTATATAATAAAATGTTGAAATTAATTTAAAATTTCATGTAGAGCATTTCAAAACTGAACCGCACTTTTGATTTCACCTAAATTCAAGGAAGCAAAAACACTTACTATAGTCGATATTGAGAAGGAAGTTTTGAAAATTTTTATTCGCTTTCTCTTGAGATGAATTGCATCTGACGTGACCTTTTAAAATATATCAAATGTTAGCCCCTGCATTGTGATACCTCAAATTACAGTCCAATTAAAATGCAAGCGGGCATATAGCCCAAGAACTATTTTGTGGATTTTATTGGCAAATTGAGTAGATGTAAGGTTCTGACGCCATTTAACTTTTTTTGAAGATATTGGAATACGTTTCATAATAAAACCCTACCTGAAATATTGAAAAATTAATTCGTAAGATAACTGAAAGTCTGTGAAATTTCTAGAGGAATTTGAAGATGCGTTATATTTTTGTATACAGAATATCTAAGTTTGTACAGTATTTGTTATGAATTTCTGGATATTTTCATACTTAGGTAAGTTTAATTAATTTTTGGAACTTTGATATTTATATACCATATTTCAACAAAATAGGCTCTTGATAGCATTGATTTGGGGGTTGATTTGTTATATCACAAAATATTTGGATTGATTGGACCGATACATGGTGTAAATTAATAAACATATTAAAACAATGGTTAATAATAACAATTTACACTAGAATTTCAGAACACAAACGTAGCTTTGTTAATCGTATATATATATGTTCGGAGGTTGCATCTCTAACCAGTTGAACAATAAACGATGATTGAATAAATCAGAGTAAATGGTCTTTCTTCTGTACTATGTACTGTTTATTAACATATATTTTGCAGCTACACAGATGCTTCTTCAAAAGTTAATTCTTGTCAATAAATAGTACATAGGACAAAATAAATACCGTTTAATCTGATTATTCTCATTTATTCAATTTTATATATATATATATATATATATATATATATATATATATATATATATATAGGATCAACCTTGAAGAATGAAGATACAAAAAATATTGCCACATAATTTGGAAGATTATAGGTAGTAAAAATACGATCACTTAAATAAATTGCCATTACAAAATTATAATTATACGTGTTAGTTGATATATTCTCAAACTAAAGTTTGCTCATATAATTCAACTATTTCAATCTATTACAACATTTTTCATAAATGTTTTTCAATAGCACGAGTCTGTTTTGTCAAAAATTATTTCAGCTATTATTGCATCTACTTCAGAAAAACGTTCAGCATCGAAAAATAATAAACTTACCCAGATTATTAGATGCACTGAAAATGGACGTATGTCTGTACCTAATCCGCTCAGTAAATTCATAATTACATATATTTTCAAAATAGTAAACTTAATACAATAATTTTCTAATTTTTTTATAATGATCATTAAGTAGACAATTTATCAATTATTTATCTTATTATTGAAGATAATAAAGAATTGCAATTATAATTGAAATTTTGATATTCTCTGTCTTTGCTTCCATACATCGACTACTGCGGCTCATCAGGAAAATTATAATACAAACAAACCTGCTCTTTAATTCAATTTACTCATAAAACATTCAAAATGTTTTTATGTCGTATATCCCCATAAAATACATACTATTGCATTGTATCGAAGGAAAGCAATCAGGTGCGGGTGTAGTTTTTCTATCGGTTTCAGACCTTCTAGACCACGAGTTTCGAAAAGTTTTTCAGGTGATTTATATATATATATATATATATATATATATATATATATATATATATATATATATATATATATATATATATATATATATATATATATATATATATATATATATTATTATTTATATATCTATATATATATATATATATATGTATATATGTATATATTATATATATATATATATGTATATATGTATATATGGTATATGTATATATGTATATATGTGTTTATATGTATATATGTATATATGTATATGTGTATATGTGTTTATGTGTATATGTGTATATGTGTATATGTGTATATGTTTATATGCATATATGCATATATGTATATACGTATATACGTATATACGTATATACGTATATACGTATATACGTATATACGTATATACGTATATACGTATATTTGTATATATGTATATATGTATATATGTATATATGTATATATGTATATATGTATATATGTATATATGTATATATGTATATATGTATATATGTATATATGTATATATGTATATATGTATATATGTATATATGTATATATGTATATATGTATATATGTATATATGTATATATGTATATATGTATATATGTATATATGTATATATGTATATACGTATATACGTATATACGTATATACGTATATACGTATATACGTATATACGTATTTATGTATATATGTATATATGTATATATGTATATATGTATATATGTATATATGTATATATGTATATATGTATATATTATGTATATATGTATATATGTATGTATGTATATATGTATATGTGTATATATGTATATATGTATATATGTATATGTATATATGTATATATATATATATATATATATATATATATATGTATATATGTATATATTATGTATATATGTATATATATATATATATGGTTGTCTGATATCCTGGATTTGTATCCGCGTATGGGCTTCGTCTTCGTTGAAGTCTGCTCGACGTTTCGATAAAATCACATTTGTCATCTTCAGGTAGCTCTTCTCGGTCGGAGTGAATACACTGAACTGCATAATACCAATACAGTCAGTGTATTCACTCCGACCGAGAAAGGCTATCTGAAGATGGCAAATGTGATTTCACCGAATCGTCCATTAGAGTTCAACGAAGACGAATTCTATACGCGGATACAAACCCGGGAAACCAGACAACTAGATTATCTCCGCGAGAACCTGAAAATCAACATATAATATATATATATATATATATATATATATATATATATATATAGCTATATATATATATATATATATATAGGCCTATATATATATATATATATATATATATATATATATATATATGTATATATATATATATATATATATATATACATATTTCCCGGTACATATTGACATCTCCAGCGTCTCTAATCGAACTTCCACCATTTTTGCGTAGATTTTTTCAATATTAGGCCTTGGAATTATATAAGCCTTCCAAAGTAACACATAATGTTTTTTCTCATACAGATTGCATTGTTCATCTCCAACGTTAAATGAAAATTTTTATCCTACCAACTGCAAGAATTCACAGAAGATAGAAAACCTGGAAGACAATGTAGGAAAGTAAGAATAAAAAATATAAATTTCAAGTCAAGAAGAGTATTTATTGAATATTGATTTTCCAGTGAATTTTTAGCAAATTTAATTGCTAGTTTATACTGCAAGGCTGTTATAGTTCTGGGCGTTGCTATCCCAATAACAGATGCTATAACCCTCAACAATAACCTCTACCTTTTCAGGGTGAGTCAGCGAATATTATCTAACAAAATATCAAGTAAATAAATTTATATTCAGGAATCCTTAAATTATTTGATGAATATTTCCCTGGGAATATTATTCAACTTGAAAATAAATTCCACGCAGAAGCGAATATGAAATCACACTCATCTGTTTGTTTTATTTATTTTTTCGAGATCATTAATCATATATATTTTCTTTTTTATATTTCTTTTTAAATTTTTTTTTTTTTAAATTTTTTTACTTCAAATATAGTTATAGATATGTTTTGAACTTTTTCTTATTGAAGAATGTTGGCATCGAAAACTTGAACTGAACAACAAGTCATTGCACAACAATAGAAATGGAAGGACATCTACTGGTTTATTTCTTCACGTGAAATAATTTATTCTTTCTGGAATTCAATAGATTCCTTCATGACCTACTACTACTTAATATTGTTTTCCAGAATTTTTCTCCTATAACCAAAGATTATACCATTATTTTCAATTATATTGAAGTTTATAAGTATATTAATCTCAATTTCTTTTTCATCAGAAATCTTACTAAGGTATTGTAAGCATAATTTTTCAACCACCACAAAACGTTACTATCAAGATTATAAGAAATACTTCTTTGTACATACTTCTTTGAACCATAAAAAATACATAGGGAACTTTCTGTTTTCATTCCGTTGAATTATTTATAATTTCATATCGAATAGATTTCAAGTTTCTACTAGAAAACACTACATCAGGGATATTCAATTAAATGACCAAAAAGTAATTCAATTACGTTTTTCAGATTTTTTACATTTACCTTTACTCCTGCAGCATCTTATTTTTGTGTTACGTGTATTTGATACAGATACAAGAGAAATCATTGAGGTCCGGCCTACAACAAATTGAAAGTGAGTATTATCACATCGTGACCATTTTAATATTACTACAAAAATATTTCTTCAGAATCGAAAACAAATGTGTCAGAGAGTGAACGATTTGATCAACCAGTACGATATGGTAGTTTTTACTTGAGAATGGGAGTAACAGGTACAAATGACATTATTCATTTGAAGTATAATATATAATATACAATAATATACTACTCTTGCTCAACCTTCAGCCATAATTTCACAAAACAATAAATTTATTAATTATATTTTCAACTTCTTTGAAATAACGAATCCATTATAAAGACTGAATTTAATCTTGATAAAATATCTCAGATCGATATCTCAGAAAGTGAATGTAGGAAAAATTTGAAATTTTGGGAACTTGCTAGATGTCTTGGGGTCTATACAGATAAAATAGTAATAGGCTAAAATAATAATAGACCCTAAGTCGCTTACTTTAAATGGAATACCCTTTATATTATTACATTTTTGGATTTTACTTAAGATTCTAGTTAGATTCTATGTATCATGTCCTATACCTAATTTTAAGCGCTTTTGATATATTTAGGTTTTTATGTCAAAAACGACGATTGCAACAAGATTCCTTGTTGAAAAGGACCTACTTTAATAGATTTTGTATAATATTTGGATAACTAATCATACATAGTGTTCAAAATATAAGATCTGAAATGAGATTGAGAAAACTGACGAAAATCAATTTTTTCAAATGAAAACCCCCAATTTCTCTTTATTTAGCATTTAAAAAGAAGGTGACTTCGTATAAGGTTATCTACACTTAAAATTTGAAGTTTTCGAAATATTGACAATTTAATATTTTTATATGGCGATTTTGCATTTAATCGTTAATCAATTAGATCTAGGATAGCCAGGATCGTATTTGACATGTCAAATCATCATAATGCACCCGGTTAAATCATACAAACGAAAATTATTTAAACTTATTTTTATTATGAACAGAAACAATGTTAATTATATAGTTATATTCCAAGAAACATGTGATACAATTTGCGGACCCGCATATCCCTCAATAAATACAAAGACCATCAGGCAATAACTGTTAAAAGGAAATTATAGAAAACATTCTAAGAACTTTTTGATCCGTAAAGGCAAAAAGTTAGTTACAGAAAGAAACCAGTCTTTAATAATGAAAATGAAAATTATTTGAAATAACAATTTTTGGGATATTTGTGCAAGCATTATACAACAAAATCTTTCAGAGTCAGGAGCATTAGGAATCAGGGCTATCTAAATTCGTCAGTTTTAAAGAATTTTTACGGAAACACAAATATCGTCCCAATTTGAATGTCGAGCTATCCATATTTTCATTAGAATGCAGCATTTTAAATGAAACTTGAGTTTTCCAAAGGAAGGGAAGAATGGGAATTTACTTGAATTTCCAAAACTACTTTGGTCACCAAGAAAATTTTTTCTATTTTGAACATGTGATGCTTTTGTGACACGATATCCTCAAAAACAAAAACCATCACCAAATACTATTAGAAGAATTATAGAAAACTTGAATAACTTTGGATCCGCAAAGGAAAAGTATAGAGAAATAAACTAGTTATTGAAAATGAAAATATTGATATCGAAATTGGCTCTTCTTATCACAATTTCTTAAAATAACTTATCACATGGTCCATAAGTAATAAATAAGTTTAAATAATCTTCGTTTGTATAATTTAACTGGGGTGCCGTTACGATAATTTGAAATGTCAAATACGATCGTGGCTATCCTAGATCTAATTGTTTAACGATTGAATGCAAAATCGCCATATAAAAATATTAAATTGGCAATATTTCGAAAACTTCAAATTTAAGGTATAGATAACCTTATACAAAGTTACCTTCTTTTTAAATGCTAAATACTACAAAATAAGAAAAATCGGAGGTTTTCATTCGAAAAAATTGATTTTTGTCAGTTTTCTCAATCTCATTCTAGATCTTATTTTTTGAACAGTTTTTTTGATTAGTTCTCCAAATATTATACAAAATCTATTAAACTAGGTCCTTTTCTACAAGGAATCTAATTAGCCCAGTCAATGAAGGTAAAAAAACAAGCTTCGTCGCAACTAATTAGGGGAAAGCTGAATTTTTGCAGGGTATTAGCGCATGAAGTATACACTAAAAAAACACAAAGTCCTGGCCCCTACCCCTCTTGCTTTTTTCCCCACCCCTTCAGCAACCCTACAAAAGCAGTACTCTGGTTATGTACTTACAGCTTGAAAACTAATAGGTTAGCGGGGTAATTTTTTTTGTTTTACTCCTAACAATATTATAAACAGATTATGTTATATTCATTCTTCATATATATAGCGCAGTTTCACAGTAATACTTAATTATATACAGAAAACTGTCACTACAAAAAACAAAAAGTAACTTCAACGAATTATAGCTTTTTATCATTACGTCATAGGAAGAAATTTTTCCAACAAAGCTTATAGATAATTTAGTTGGCTTCAAAATGATGGGTCTAATCACGCTTTCCGTTAAAAATATGCCTTAATAGACAGCGCTGAAACAGTAGTGGACACCGCGCCGCCGGTCCTAGCAGGACCGTTAATGCTAACCGCTAAAGTGCACCGCTGCTAATACTGCTATCAATGATTTTGAATAGTCATTCAGTTGAAATGGAGTAACAATGTAATGACGTTCTCTTGAAGTTTTCACTACCATAGTTCATTTTTTTTTTGGCTATAAAAGTTTATGGTGCTCTGGTGTTACTGATAGTTTACGAAATAATGTCAATGCTTGGCAAATATGTCAATTTTTGACATAAAAACCTAATAGCTATTAATATAACGAGATTATTATGCGATTTATAATAGTCGAGGACATTGCTAGGTGACGAGGCGACAGCCGAGTCACCTAGAAATGTCCGAGACGGTTTTAAATCGCTAATAATCGAGTTACATTCAAAGCTTTATCGTATCATTGACAACGGCGATGTGAAAATAAAAGCAACAAGATTTTATGTCATTTCATTTCGGCATTTCAAAAAGTCATTAAAACCATGCAAGATTTTTATATTACCTAGACGATATATTAGCTGCAGCCAACACTATAAGGTTGGACCTTGCTTCCGATAATTCTAAAATCTATTATAAAAAATAATAATCGGCATTTAGTGAGTGGCGAAACAAAGAACATATTCAAGGTGCAGAAGAAACGGTGTTGCTGGTGTATTTTGCAAAACTCTCCTGCCAGGAAATATTCTGCTTCATCCTTATGCCGAAATATTCCAATGTAGAACTTAAAGGAATGTGTGGAAAACGATAAAATACGGCGCTTAATTACGTTTCATCAAGAAGAAAATGTTGGATATACTGCCAAAAAAGTCAAAAGTATTTACAAGAGACAGTCAACGAATTTTGTTTTTTGTTCCCAGATGAGAGTTTAATGATTGAAAGTTGCTTTTTTAATTGGAATTGGAAGGAGCCCCTTAACGGAACTAATGGAATTAGCGAAGATGACCACTACACGGAAGATGACGTTTTAGAGACAAGCAGACGCTAACGCAAAGGATGGTATCCACAAGATTGAAAATGTCAAAATATTTTTATATGTTCATCAAAAAAATAGTTTCTAATATTATTTGGTATCTAACGTATTATGCTTTCGTAACTAACGTATTATATTATGGTAACTAATCTATTATGAGTAACTAAGGTTATATGTAGGTTTTGATGCGATTATGATCTTAATAATTATTAATAAAGATTCAGTATAAAAATGTCATAATCTTCAACAATGATACGATAAATATGTTAAAAACGCTTAAACTTAGGTATAGAACATGATACATAGAATCTGCATAAAATCTTATCTTAAGTAGAATTCAAAAATGTAATAATATATATATATATATATATATATATATATATATATATATATATATATAATATATAATGTGAGATTGAATTCTCGCACATCACTTGGCGTGAAACATCATAAAGAATAAAGTATAAAGCTTTAAAATAAACACTTGGCTTTATGTTTCACAAATATAAAAAAATATTTAGATACTGTATTGAGCAGTAATAAAAAGTCGACAGTGGTTTCGAAGCTATGAACTCATTATCAAGACTTGGACTTACAGGAGAGTAAGTTGCATCGGTAATTTTGATAAAACCAGGGGGAAAACCCCAAAAAAGCAAAGGTGATACCTGAAATCCAATTTGTTCGTTTACAAGGGGTAATTGACTATGATGGGCGGAACTTAATTTCGAGAATTTCGAGAAGGTCAAGGACGTTTACCCTTAGTTACCTGAAACTGGAACAATTGTGCTTTTGTTTGAAATCCAGGAAGTGATTGAATCTTTATACAAATGTTCAGAGAAGGCCAGTGTAATTTTTGTTTTTTGTAAAAATTGACTTTTTATGTTCTTCAACACGAATTATTTTATAAATTCCTTCCTGTCATGTCCAATATAGAAAGCAGGGCAGTTCGTCGCAAATATTTTGTAAATTACCACTGGTTTTCATCCGATTTTAGATTTTTTCTTCTATTAACCATTGACCAAGAATGACTTCAACGCTTTCTCTTTATATTGCTACAAAACTTGTTTTTAACGCTTATTTTTCGATAGGTCTGTTTACAAACTTTTGCTACTCAAGTATTTTTTGTTCTTGCATAGTAGTTGGTGCGTGGGGTATATTGAATGCAACAGATTACTTATTTGCGTTTTTTTCCCAATGAGCTTGTCGATAAGACTTTCATTGTAGCCGTTATTGATGGCTAATAATTTATTTGTATTAACTTCAGTTTGAAAATTTGTTTCCGATAATGGAATCGTGAACAACCTATGTATGAACGAATGAAAAGCACTGAGTTTTATTTTAATGTGTTGGTTACTGTTGTTACATTTATAGAAAACCAACCTTCACAGATACTTTAATTCACAGCGACAGTAACCAACACATTAAAATAAAACTCAGTGCTTTTCATTCGTTCATACATAGGTTGTTCACGATTCCATTATCGGAAACAAATTTTCGTGTGTTTCTAAGTAGGATGTTAAAGCAATTACATTTTGCAGTATCAAGGTGAAAGATCTTTAACAAAATGTCAATTATCGAAATATTCAACGATAATACAATACAATAGTATCCTTATATGGAAAAATTCAGGAAGTTTTAAACGCAATTATTATCTATTGTTGAATTGTGCTGGACTTCAATTCCGTAACCCAATGTCCCAAAATTGCTGGAACACAGAGCTACCACTAGTAGTAGAGGTCAAAATAGGTCGGTTGGATCTAATTTATTTATATACCAAAATTTACTATTTGCCCGTGAGAAGAGTTGAAAGTTTACATAAAAAAAACACATTTTAAGAAGGGTACATTTCAATTTATTTCTTTGAATTGATCTTTGTATGAATGCAAGAGGCCGTCATATTGAACATTTATTATAAAAAACGTTTTTGCTCTATTTACAATGCCAACTAAATTATGTATTACAATTTTGTTAGACTTGTAATAGGAATCAGGATTTCAGACAGCATTTTTTTCCGTCGAAACTATACAGAGTAACAAAATGAGAATAATTAATCTGTTTTCTAGCTAAACAAATTTGAGAACCATATTAGCATCCCTAAAAGAGATCTGAAAAAAATATCAAGGGATAAGGATGCTTTTATTCACAGTTTTATTTTCTGTTTCTTTAATACCCGAAACGAGAGTAATATTTTAAAATGAAATTTTATCAAATTTCATTCAATTTTTTCTCACGGTCAACCGGTACATTTTAGTATGTAAATAAATTAGGACCAATCGACAAAAGACATCAAACTTAAAAATTTAAGCTTTTATTTATATGTCAGTTCTTCTAGTCGGCCCAAAAATCTCACCGAAAAGCATTAAACCATTAATAGCTAAGATGTGGATATGACTATTTATTTTCTGTTTCGTACCTACTAGGCCCGGCGCCAGAGCAAAAAAACACTGTTCGTAATGCAATCTTCTACAGAATTGATTTGACTATTGAAACATGTTCAGGGGTGTTCCCTGAATATAAATCCACGTTGGCGTCATGCGGGGGTGGTCGCGTTAGCCGCCATCTTGGAATACACATTTTATCAAATATCTCGTTAACCGTGCATCGTACGACAAAAATAGTGGAAATCATTGTCGTAGATAATAATATTTTCTACTACTTTTAATCAAAACTTTTTTCTGTACAATGCATAGATTTTTATTTATAGCGCTCCAAATTTTTTAAAATACATGAAAAATGATTATAACCAAATTTGTAGAGCAAAAAATATACTATAAATTTTATTTGAAGTTTTTTCCCGTGAAATGTATACTTCAAGAGTTATAACGCTGTAAATGCCGAGTAGACGCAGAATAGCCATGAGATTATAATGCTGTATATTGACACAGGGTTCGCACTCGGCTTCATCGCATTAAAATTTTTGTAGCTGCGTCAGTTCTGTGTTCTTTATTACAGCTTCGAGTGAAAACTTGTGCGTTGTGTATAAAAAATAGGAAAAACCAAAGTTCTTTCAACTTTGCAACGATATTGAAGGCTGTGGAGTTGTTCACTGAAAAGAACGTTGATCTAAACATAACTGCTAATGCTGGAGGACGTTTTTTTTATTGCGCTGTATGGACGTGACGAATCTGGAAGCGTCTACTAACTCTCTTCGATGCAAATGCTTCGAAAAATTGGCGGGTAAGACGGAGCTTAATGTATCACTTCTACCTCCAACCTGAGAAACGGCACGTTACCATTCCTTCAGAGTCTATCAGCAGGTTCAAACTTGGCTTGCATTTTACCATGAACCGGAAAAATGGGGTAGGGAGCGGACTTCAACCGGACTACTATGGGTCCCGCACCGTCAAATTTACTAGAAATAATTTCTTGCACATGAACCAAAAATTGCGGGGCTGCCTGTGAATGCCGTAAAGCTGGATTAAAATGTTTAATTATTTGTTCTAATTGTAGTGGATAAACATGCGACAATGTTCCTGATGCAGTGGATGCCATCAAAGATGAAATTGAAGAAGACTCAAATTTCGATCCATCCCTTCACTTATTATAACGGAGGCAGAAAACGGAGATCTACAAGGCGATGACTGTCTTCCTTCATCATCGAAACAAATGAGACTTGCCACTTTTTTTATAAAAATAAATGTTTTAGTTTTTTTTCAAAAATTTGCATCAATTTAACTCTGTTATCCCCTTCTGCAACTTTTCCTTCTGATCATAATTATTATTATTATTATTATTCAACTCAATCAATCTTATCACGGATCCAGGATTCCGTCATTCCGTGCATAATGCATTTTCCCTACCATGAAAAAAATTAATGAATAAATTCATATTATAAATAATAAAATATAAAATAAAATAATATAAAAAAATCTAATATGATAATAACATTAATTATTATCAATAATTGTAGTATTAATAATTTTTGAACATCTTATGGCATTTTATGCGATACGAAATGTTTTTTGCTCGTAGTAACGAGCAACATTGCGTATGATAATTTACGAGGTGCAAGCTTCATCAAGCTATAGCTCTTAAAGTATACATTTCACAGAAAAAAGTTTCAGATAAAACTTATAGTAAATTTTATGCTCTGCAAATTTGGTTATCTATTTCATCTATCATCAACCGTTAACTATATATTTAGCAATAAACAAATTTAAAAAAGTTTAGAGCGCCATAATTAAAAATCTATGCATTGTACAGAAAGAAGTTATGAATAAACATTGAAGAGAATGTCATTATCTACGAAAATTATCAGTAGTGATACTATGAGTACTTCAAAATAATCAGGTTATACATCGCTAACTTGTTGCATAATTACAAAGAGTGTCAGTTTGACAGTCGCGAAGCGGGAGGATTATTCTGTCAAACTGACACGATTTGTAATTATGCAGGAAGTTTGAGATGTATAACCGTATTTATTTTGAAGTACGCATTGTATTTGATACGATTATTTGTTGAGTATATTGAGTAAAAATCTCCGAATCGACTCATTTCTGAATAGTTATTGATAAACAACAAAATTTGACGGTCCTGTTAGTTTTCGATTGGTAGAGCTAATCTATAATCACTATATTTCATATAGTGATCCCAAAATAGTTGCGGAAATCTTTGTAGATTATTTCACAACAATCGCGGAGACTTCGCTCAACAGTTATTTCAAGGATTCATTAAACCACTCCTGTACCACTTCATCTATTTTGAATAAAAAAATTTTCTTTTAGCCAGTTCATGAACAGGAGGTGATCGATGTTGTCAAATTATTAAAAAAAAAACAAAAGGTTCTGGACTCGATTTTGTTTCTGGGCGTATTTTGAGACTAATAGTTAATGAGATAAGTACTCATTTCGCACATATTATAAATCTATCAGTAACCACCGGAGTATTTACCAACCTCCGCAAGAAGGCCTGGATTATTCCGATTTTCAAAAAAGATGATATGGCTGATGTTTCGAACTACAGACCTATTGCTATCCTGAGTACATTCTCAAAAGTATTCGAGAAGATAATATATAGCAGAATGATGAAATATCTTGACAAGTTTCAGATTCTTGATAGTGCTCAGCACGGCTTTAGATCCGGTCGCTCAACTCAGACTGGAGCGTTGAATTTTGTTGAATTCGTCTATGAGCACCTGGATCGTGGCGCACATGTTGCTGCTTTGTTTTTAGATTTATCACGGGCATTCGATAGCCTGTCGCATCAATTCATTTTATACAAGCTTTATAACTTGGGATTCAGGGGTATCTTTCATGATTGGATACGGAGTTATCTCGAAAATAGAGTCGCATCCGTTCGAGTTGATGATCGTTGTTCAGGTGAGCGAAACTTGAAATTAGGAGTACCTCAGGGCTCTGTCCTTGGACCACTATTGTTCCTCCTATTTATAAATGACCTCCCACCAAACTTGAGGAAAATTTTCATCAAATTACTGAACTCCAATAAGACACTACACCGGACTATCAGGAAAATACTGTTCGCCGATGATTCCTCTATAGCGGTTTCAGGTGAGACGTTAGATGAATTACGATCTCTATGTGAGCTCATTCTGCAAAGTTTCATCGAGTGGTGTCACAATAATAGAATTAAGATGAATGTCAATAAAACGGATTGGTTTTAGTGTATCTGGCTCTGGGAGTGAAACATTTATTGTTCAGCATTTGGATACGGTTATCTCATCTAATGACCATGTTAAGTTTCTGGGTATACACATTGATACATGTCAAAAATGGCATTCGCATATTGATGCCCTATGTAAAAAACTCAACAGCTCCTATTACGCGTTAAGTAGAGTCAAAAGTTCTCTTTCGCTAAATTCTCTTATTAACGTCTACTATTCTTTGGTATATTGTCACCTATCTTACAATGTTTTGCTATGGGGTAATTCTTCAGAGGTTAATAGAGTATTCGTCATTCAAAAACGAATAGTTCATTTAATGTTCGATTGCCATCCACGGTCCACTTGCAGACCCCTTTTCATAGACAATAGTATTCTCACTTTGGCCGCTTTATTTATATTCAAATGTCTAATATATGTGAAAGAAAATGAGGATAGAATTATAAAAATTTCTAGTTTTCATTCACATGATACCAGAAATAAGAATGAATTGTATTTTTCCATTCATAAAACTACTAAGTTTGAAATGTCTCCACTTTATCAGAGTATTAAGATCTTTAATCATCTACCACGATGTATTCAAAATCTTCAGAAAAACAAATTCAAGAAGACTGTCAAAAACTTTTTATTAAAGGAATGTTTCTATAATGTAAAAGATTACTACAGCTATAATTTCAGTGAATATATTTTTGAATGATGTAATCTTTGTGTGTATATCTTTATGACTTGTCCTATACATGTAATAATATGTCTCACAGGATCAATAAACCATTATTATTATCATTATTATTATTATTATGTATATTCAGGTATTATCGAAATTATACAAGGTGACATAACTGAATTGATCATTCTGATTGGTTGAAAATCATACGAAAAAAATAATCAGTAATAATATCACAAGAGCATCGAAAATAATCGATTATACTACCGAGTCACGAGACGTATTTTGCGTAACGGTGTTTTACAAAAATACGCCGAGTGACGAGGTCAGTATAATCGATTATTTTCGATTGCTCGACTGGTATTCGTTACGATTATATAACGAATAAAAAATATTAATTTTTTTTGACAAACGTCAAAACACCGTGAATATGAAAATATATATACATTTTGACATGAGGCGAAACACCAAAACGATTATATCACGTCGTCAAGGGTATATTCACTTATCTATACTACGTCGTTATGCAAAATTCACGGATTCTATTGGCTTATTCATACATGAGTTATATAATCACTATTATTCTTCTATCAATATTAACTATATATAAATTATGATTTAGATTAAATAGAAAGTCATTATTTCATTCTATTGTAACAGATCGATAGCAGTTTATTTGATTTCGCTCATATTTCACACAATTTCGTGCTTTCAACCACTTATTCGAAATTTATGATTAATTTTTTAATAGTTTCTGGAAGTGTGAATACTTTTGGAGTTCAATTATTTTTAGGTTTTGGAATGGGATCTGTGATATATGCTGGATTTCAATTCGGGCAATATTTCGAATACCCCTCCGATAATTATTGTGCAAATTTACTGAAAGCAATAAAACCTTTACTCAGAATAATATTTATTCTTATGCAAATCTTTTTCATTTTCTCCACAACTAATGTGAGTTTGAAAGGAACTTAATTGCTCAGAGCGCCGAATTAATTTTCCAATTTTTATTACAGTTTGTACTTGTGCGTAAGTGTAAAATGACGGCAAGATTTGGGCTGATGCACATGATTGCAACAAATATTTGTGAATGGTTTTATGTCATTGTGAAAGGAACAGAACATGATATCTATAGATTAACTGATAAAGTGCTACCTACCAATAAAAACGTTACTTCCAATTTAAGTCTTTTAACTGAGACCAATGGATTTTATGAAAAAAAGTTGCAGTGTTTTGAAACAAATATTTTTGGACCTGTTCTATTCAAAACGGAATCTTTTTTAGCGCCCTTCTCTATTGAATACAGCATTCTCTGTGCTGTGATTATAGGTCTCATTTGGAAGCAGAACCTTACTTGTAATTCTAAATGTAAGTAAACTTTCACATTCTTAAATTTTGAATTGATAAAAATTCATGAAATAATTCTTTATTTTTACTGGAATATTTCGTGGTATAGTGATTTTGTAAGTTAAAATTAATCAAGTAGGAAAACAACACGAAAATAAGTTTCTGATAAAAAGTTGAAATAAATAAAATTTACTGTTCAAAGAATCAAGAAAAGCACAAAATGGAAACAAAATATGGAGAACTTCGATTAGTTTTTCATTATTATATACGTATATGTATATAAAAATATATTTTGATATTCCAATGAAATAAAAATATTGTTCTTGAGTGATTCACACAAAATGTATTACAATGTGCCACATGTTTCATCTCTGCCAGGGCTCTGATGAACTTTTGGTAGAGTCGAAATGTATATCATAGTGTAATAAACTTTTGGTTAATCTCAGAAGAACAAATATTTTTATTCGGTTTCTCATACATATATTACTTACTTCAATCTTCTTTACCGCCCATATCTAGGAACGAGGTTTACCTTAATATTGTATATCCAATGTATTTTAGTTATTTATATATAATAATATTATATATATATATATATATATATATATATATATATATATATATATATATATATATATATATATATATATATATATATATATATATATATCTTAATATATAAATCGCATTCATTTAAGATATTTTCATTTGCAGAAACATTACTCCATGTAAGCGAGAAAACCGAAAAATAATTTTCAGTTTTAATGAAAAAATATCTTCCACTTATAATCATGCTAAAAATTGCCGTGGAAACTTTGTTCTTCATTGTATTTAATAATTTCTGTATGTAGTTTTTAAATTGAAATATTATTATATCTCATATGATTCATTTTGTGTTTCTTTATCATCCTGTAGATTCCGAAATTTGTCTTCCTTCCACTTCCGTTGAAGAGAACTCTATTATATGCACTGGAAGGAATACCAGATTTTCTGTAGATTGTTCCAAGGCTCACAAAGGGCTTTTTTGTGGTATTCTTGTACTAATCGTTACTCTAATGAACCTGATATTATATGGAGAACTAGAAGCACATCCACAATATCGAAATGCTGGTTTTTTATTGGTAAGAAATTCTGTGTCTGTAAATATTACGATCAGTGCTACACACCCACATATATATATATATATATATATATATATATATATATATATATATATATATATATATATATATATATATATATATATATATATATATATATATATATATATATATATATATATATATATATATATATATATATATATATATATATATATATATATATATATATATATATATATATATATATATATGTGTGTGTGTGTGTATGTGTGTGGGAATATATAATATATATTTTACTATTTTCATATCATATACATAATTAGATTCAAATTCATCCGGGGAATTTTAAACTTCTTCCGTTTTTCAATCGAATTAACTTAAGTCAAAATCCTTGTATATTTCTTCTTAATTATTACCGATATAATAAGATTTATTTTCCATTTCGTCTGGATGTTGCAATGGAAAAATGTTTCTTATATTATTAATTATAAATATTAAATCCAATGTATTTTCACTTCAATCGTATTCACTTCATATTAAAATGTCACTTCACAGTTACCCAGTATAGTAAGAAGAAGAAAAGCATCATAAAAAATAACGTATATCTAAAATATTTTTATCACGCTATGTGAATATTTCGATATTATTTAAAATCGTTTTTTTCAATTCTACCAGTTTTCAAAATAATAAGTCGAATGAAATATATACTGATACAGCAGACCCTGAAACTACGAATCATCTCATATTTCTATATATTGAGAGGCATCGCTAGACTGATGGGAAAATTATAAAAATCAGCTGTATAGTTATTTTAAGAAAGAATTTTATAGTAAGTGTAGCTGACATGGCGCATTCGCCATTTCGTATTTGAAAAATTATCCACATAGTCCGGGAGCCAGGTAAAAATTTGGTCAATTAGCGGCGAAATTCGAATGAAAGTTATATAATTTGTTGATTTATTCTAAAATGTCTAAACGAATCGTCAAAGAACGAATATAGTAAGAAAAACACAGAACACCGAGCTGAGCAATGCGCACAGAACAAAATATTATACATTATATAATATTTTGTTTTGAGAATACTAGATTTTCATTGAGAGTACTAAATTCAGTCGAAAAGTACTAAATTTATTAGGATTGTACTCAAAATACCAACCCTATAACACAAAGGGGGCCTTTATAGTCAAATTTTTCACAAACAAATATATATATTTATGTTTTTGTGAACACTGAAATTCTTTTTAAAAACAATCTTTATTTCTACAACTTATAAGATATAATTATGCTAGTAAACTTAATTTCTAATGCCTCTACATGGTCTTATATAAGCTCGGTACCACTGCTGAGTCGGCATTGACGTGTTGCGCATGATGCAATCTTGCGTCATCTTCTTTACAATGGCTGAAGGTCCATCCCATGTAAATCCTCCCCTTTTTCAGTAACCGTGGCTGAGGGTATAATAAATTTCTTAGAGGGTAATAAATACTTTTTAAATACATATAGGAGTACTGCAATAAATGCAACAGTACATATTAGTAGCAACATCACTGTAGATAGTGCTATTGTCGTCGGATGTGGTGCCCATTGGTATAGTTCTTCTAATGGTGGAATTTCTTCTTCCTTCATTTTATTTTCTTTATTTTCCTTAATAAGTGGAAAATCGATTGGTTGTAGGTCGATGCTCTGTTTGAGTTCGATGGTCATCTTGGGATAAATGTTTTTCATTTCATTGGACATCATGCAGGAACTTTTCACTCTGCTTAATAATGGTACTTTAATTCTTCTTGTAGTTTCTTCACAATGTTCGAAGATCCATGTGTTATTCTGACTAATTATCGAGTTATCCTCTAACTGGTATAAATCTGGAAGCATTGTGGTCTGCATTCGTGTGCAACTTTCTTCCAAATTATTCATTAATAATTCAAGACATTTGGTACTGGGCTTCGAGTCTTCTTGTTTCGTAATAAAGAAATCTTCTATAGGGTATACTTCTTGTGTTTCCCATTTCATGGTTTCGTTAAATACAAGTGCATAAGGTTGTATTAATGGAATATAGGTATTTTGGAATGGTAGATTGTGTAAATGATAGAGGTCATATTCTGTGCAGTGGCGTAGATAGCTTTTCGCGATGGGGGGGGATATGACTTTGTGTAAAATTCTATAAGTTTTTCGTCTAAAGTTTTAATTATTGATAAAAATAATCTTTCATGTAGTACAAAATGAGCAGAAAAAAACATTTTAGGCTTAACATCGCCTTGACGAATTAAATATTTCTTTTACACTTTCAAATAACGAGAACAGCAGGTGTGGCAGTAAAAATTTTTTTGATAAAACAGTTTTGATGAATTTATCAGCTGCTTTGTCAACTTCGTATAAATCATGAACAAAAACACTGAAAATCTTTTTAATATATTTAGTCTAGTCAAGGAGGCCTCGGTTGCCCAGCGGTGAGGTGTATCACTTGTAAACAGAGGATTGTGGGTTCGAGTCCCACCTTACTCTTGAGTGTAGTGTATGTCCGGAATATAGTGGTTCAAAAATCTGTTGGGTAATGACTTAGATTCAAGCCCATTGGCCGTTCGGAACCGGCGTTAAACTGTAGGTCCCTGGAGTTAATAAAAATAGTCTAGTCAACAAGTGTTTTTTGTTCAACTTTTTTCAGCGGTAATTCGATTTGAAGTAGCATGTAGATGTTTTTTGAGAAAATTAAAAATTCGCAAGCGAAAGTTGTGAAAGCTTTATACAATATACCTACTGAAAAAAAGGGGATTGGTTTTTTGCCAATGTCAAAAAATAATTGAGATTTTTGAAATCTGAAGAAAGATTCAAAAAGAAGCGAAAATTTCCCAAAAGAAAAACTCAACTTCCGGAACTATAGGATCAATATTCATAATTTTCTCAGAGAGGTGAAAATACGGCTGAAAAGGGGTAACTTCGTTTGGGCAAATCACGCCTATTTAGGACAATTCAAAAATAAACATTATTTAACCATATAAAATATGAAAAGTTACTGAATCGGTGAATGAACAATAATCCGGCGATAATAGAAACTTTTCTATTAGTTATGCAATAGTTAATCAACAATTTTTTGGTGCTTGAACATGAAAATTGTGATAACTGTTCAAGTATAGATCTGAAATTTTTTCATTCTTGGAGCTATTAAAGTAAATCCCTGTTGAAAAAAAAATTATTTATGAGTAATTTACGTAGTTTTGCAAAATCAAAATGAATTTTTTTTTATGCATTTAATGGTCCGTTTTTTATTATCGGAAGGTACATGGAAATGGCTGTTTTCAATGTTCATCTCGTATTGTTTAAAAAACTGTTATAATAAATGCGTTGTTTATAAGAGAATCAGGAAAAAAGATTATGTTATGATTAGAGTGTTTAATTTGCAACTAAGTAAATTGTTAGTGAAAAACTAAAAAATTTTTTAACGGGGATCTATTTTGAGGTCTTTCGAAACTAGCTCCAAGAAAGGAAAAAAATATCAGATTTATAGTTTAACAGTTAACACACTTGCAATGTTCTTGTTCAAGCAGCAAAAAACTATTGCATAACTAATGCGCGAAAAATACCGATAAAAATTTGTTGTCGCTGGATTATTGTACATTCACCTATCCAGTAAGAACCTGAAATTTTTCATTCCTTATTCTCCATATTTAATATAGTTAAACAATGTTTATTGTTGAAGTGTGAATGGGCGTGACTTTCGCAAACCAGATTACCTGTTTTTGGCCGTATTTTTACCCCTCTGAGAATATTTGTCCTACAGTTCCGGGAGTTAAAAATTTCTTATAGGAAATTTCCTACTTTTTTATATCGTTATTTAGATATGAAAATATCTATTAGTTTTTGAGATATTTTGAAAAACAAACTGTTTTCTTTTTCTTTCAGTAAATTGTTTATCACTTTTACAATTTTCCCGAACAGAACTTAATTTTTTTCAAAACCTATCTACATGCTATTTGCTCATATTCTTCCGAGACTGATGAAAAAAGTTAAACACAAATGCACTTGTAAACTAGACTGTATTCTCATGATTAGTAAATCTTTCTCCAAGATTCATGATGTAGAAGTCCAGCCATCGCAAGAAAATTTTTACTAACTCGACAATTTTTATTAACGTCAAAATATTATGGAGTAATTGAATTGACGATCACATACAAAATTTAATCCTACTTTTCAAAGATTTCATATTTTGATACCTATCTACATCAAAAAAATATTCGAAATATTAAATATTGATTGAAAATCCTCTATGAGCAGAAGTCACGCTCCTCGAATGTAAGCAGGAATTTAATCGGTCACTAAGACCAAAAAACGTGTTTGAAAGAGCTTAAATGGCTGAAATGGAAAATTTTATGTACGAAGGAAGAAGTCAACCAAAACCTCATCGCACTTCATCTCTTTCTAAATTTTATACTACCTATACTATTCAACAAAACTGCTCTAGATATAATACTACACCATCACACGAAAGCTCGAGCACTATTGTTTAATAGTAAGTATATAGTATACAATTTAGAAAAAGAAGTGCGTAGAAATTTTGGTTGACTTCTTCCTTTCGAAATGAAAATTTTCCATTAGAGCCATTTGAACTTTTTATACTACTAGTTACTTTATAATATTAAAATAATGTCCATTCCTGATTGGTCGGCCTGTTCGAACCGCGGAAATTATACAATACTCAATTGCACAGCCGTCACAAAAACATATCTAGGTGATTTTTTTATAATTGCAAATACATAATAGCAGAAGAGGTGCTAGTGCTTAGTAAATTTCATGTTAAGGTACTTAAATACGTACGTAGATACGAAGACTTTTATTCAGTTCTATTATAATTATCGTAGGCTCATGGGGGGGGATTGATCCCCTTGATCCCCCTCCTATCTACGCCACTGATTCTGTGAATTCTATTATTGGTACAGATACTAAAAATATTATCTGATCATTTTTGATTATTACTTTGGTAGGACAGACTGTATAGTAATCAGTCATGTGCTTGAAAGGTTTCCAATTACTCTTTTCTAATACTTGTGTGAAATTACGTAATGGAATTATGTTTTCATGTAGAAGATGAAGTCTTCCAAAACTAATAGCGTTTTCTAATTTTGTTAAAATCATTTCGATTTCTTGTGATTGCAGAATAATTAAATGCAAACTTATAAGTTTGTGGTTATTTTGTATTGACTCTTGCATTTTTTCTATTAGGTGATTTATTGTGTAAACATACCGTTTCTGCTTGTTGCTTACAATGTGCAATACTTTGTTTTGATTAATTTGAATAATTTTTTCATTTGTTTGTAAAGCTTTGAAATAATTTTGATATGTTTCTTCGTCGTCCGCATCTAACGTGCCGAATAGAAATTTGGAAATTGTTCCGCCCATATTTATAAGTCCTCTTTTATACCTATTTTGATATATCACACTATTATAAGTGTCGTTATTTCTCTTAATGGCTCTCAATACTAATTTATTATAGTGTTTGACAGCCGCGGTTATTCCATCATTATTTATTTGAGTAAACGAATCATTTTGCAATTGTAATAATTCTGGGATTCTTGAAATATCATAATGAAATATTAAATGTCTAGCGTGCGTCGTAACATAAGTCTTTCCTAGATGTATTGGTATCAAATTGTGTCTCACTTCATTTACTTCTAGAGATAATAGTAGGTAAAGTACGATTATCCACTTCAACATTGTTGTCTGAAATAATAATTAAAGATTAGCATTTGCGTTGCTTTATTCTCGATTTGTGATACATATGCTTAGTTTGCTGGTTTGTAACTTTGATGTCGCTTAGTATATTAATTGGCGTCTTCCTAAACAAAGGATCCATTTTAGATTGTGTTGGCAATTTCAAATAAACACTTTTATCTTCGTCAATGTGCTTATCGGGTTTTCTATTCACATTAAGCTTCTGATTACGTTCGATAGCTTTGTCTTTGGAGTTAATTACGAGTTGGGTTATCTCTAACATGTTTTGCTGATAATCTTTTATGAAGTTCGCAATATTTTCTTCTCGCGTCTTCTCTAATGGTAAAGAGTAATGCAAATCTCCTTTGATTATTTGCATAGGCGTATAATTTAAAGATGAATGAATAGAATTATTATACGATAAGATAGCTCGTGTTATTCTCATTGTCAAGGGTAATTTTTCTTTTGATAAACAACGTAATTGTTCGATGAGTGTTGAATGGAATCTTTCAATTAAGGCGTTCGAATTTGGATTATAATTTGTAATATAATGCATCGAAATTTTATGGGTTTCCGCGAATTCTTGCAAAATTTTATTTTTGAATTCGGTTCCGTTGTCGCATGTTATTTTCTCAGGTATTCCATGGTCACTCATGAAATGTATTAATTTATTCATGATTTCAATTGCTGTTTTATGAATTAATGGATAGCATTGAGCGAATTTAGAAAATGAATCAATCACGGTCAAACATGTACATTTTTCAAATGTAAAGGTATCCATGTAAAGATGTGCGAATGGTTTTTCACCTATAGGATTATTCTTTAATATTAACTTGTTAGGGGTACGCTCATATTTATTAATTTGGCAAATTTCGCATGAATTAATATAATGTTGTACTGACTCTTCTAATTTTGGCCAATAAAATTTTTTCTTGATCGCTTGAACGTTTTCATTTATTCCTCTATGTCCTGATTTAGAAACATGATATAGTTCTAATTTTTCTTGCTGTTTAGCTTCTTCGTACACGTCTTCCAAAAATGTGTTAGTTATCTTCAAATTAAAACTTTTCGCTTTGAAATTTGTTTGTAATACTTGAATAATTGCTCTTTCTAAATTTTGATGTTTAAAATGAATACAATACTTCGTTCGGGGCTTCAAATATTCTTTAATGAATTTAATAAAGTCGTCTCCGTTTGAAATTGCTACGGTATATCGTGTTCGATTATTGAACGGTTTGCTCCTTATAGTATAATATTGTTTTGTGGTTGGCGTGAAAATAATTTGATTACTGGCGCAATTTAAAGAACGCTCTGTATAAGGGATCTCTAAAATTGGATTTTCTTGGTTACTATGAATTGTTGGTGTATCCGCTTCATTCGTGTCACTTTCTGATTGGTTTTCATCCGATGTTAATTTTTCGAATTCTTCTAATTGCTTTTTGTTATTTTCTAAGTCTTCACCGTCAACTTGAGGTATTATAGAATAAATGTCATCTATCATATTTAGGTCATTTTCTTGGATTCTAATACGTGATAAAGCATCTGCATTATTATTAGCACCTTTTTTGAATTTTATTAATTGATTACGTGTTTTATGTGTTTTATGTTTTGAATCTACCGGATATTCATTTACTTTTTGAAAATATATAGGATGTCGGCAGTGTTCTCCTATTAAAATTCGTTTTCTCAAATTAATGATAAAATCATGTTCTTTTAAAAATTCAGCTCCTATTAATCCGTCATACAATGTATGGAATTTGTATAAAACAAAGGGATATTCTTTATCTATTCCGAAATCATTTAAAGGCATGCTTACTTTTTCATTACTGGTGTCTGAACCATGTACTGTATTGAGACATGTGTCTTCTGAATAAATTTTGTTTGGAAAATATTCATATGCTATGCTTGGATCTATAAGACAGACTGAACAACCGCTGTCAATTAAGATTTTGCGTTTGGGATTTTCTAACATTATATAGGGTAAATTTGTTAATCTATTATTAATGCTATTTAGTTCAACGTAATTTTGTTCATTATCAGATTGTTCATATATTTCGTTAGTCTCGTCATCTGAAAATTCTGGCGTTTCATCTACCTGATGTATGTCTTGAATATTAGTTAATTCTTCCGATACGAAATTTGGTGGATGTCTACTAGATTGAAAATAATTATGTGATTTTTTCATTCTTGCATTTGCGTTTTGGTAAGTTTGGGATGACATGGCAAATTCTCGTTTTTCTGGGTAGTTTCGATGTGTCTGTGTGGACATCGGGGTTGGTTGATACGATGGTTTTTCGTTTCGTGGTCTAAAAACATTATGTTGATTTGGAGTATTTCCAAATGTTTGTTTATTTGTGTAAAATTTTGTCTGTGGTAAATTTTCTTTTCTTACGATATTTACTGGTTGTGAAGGAAAATTTCTATTAAAAACTCTAGTATTATTCTGAGCTTGAATTTTACTTTGATTTTTACATTGGTGACTGATCATATCTAATTGATCTTTCTGTATGGTATAATTTTCTACCATTTGAACAGCTAAGTCAAAATTAAGATTATTTGTGGTCAACATAGAAGTTTGCAAGTCTATGGGAATATTATTCATTAAAACATTTTTAGCTAGTCCATCGACTAATTGTTTGTTTAATAACTTGAGATGTGGGTCTAAAGTTACTTCAGAGTCTATTCTGTAATTAATGCGTATTTTGTAGGTTTTAATCCTATCAATAAAATTGAATATGGTTTCATTATATAACTTTCTTAAAAATTGTAATTCGTTCTTAAGTACGTCTAGGTTTACTCTGTCTCCGAATTTCGTGATTAGAAAATCTTTTAAAGAATTCCAATTATCTGGTATATCAGATGAATATAATTCATCCGCAGCTTTGTGAGTCAATTTGTTTCTGATAATTGCTAAACAATATGTTTTGACAATATTATCACCTGATTCAAATTGCGCTAAGAATTGCTGACAACTCTTAATGAATGAATTTAACCTTTTGCAATCTCCATCAAATTGTGGTAAGAGAGCTCCAAATTTTGATGCTAAATCTATTGGATTTACACCTGTTGCGGCTTGTGGCGTTGTCATTTTTGATTTCCTTTTCTTTTCTAATTCTAAATTTGAAAATGCTTTTGCTGAAGGATCAATTTTGCTTTGCCTTGTTTGCCTGTTTGTTTGTTTTGTTTTGTTTTGTGACCTGCTATCACCTTTTCGGTGTAGGGAGTCTATGTTCTGAGTAACTAGGGAACTTTGAAAAACTAGGAAGTTTAGCACTTGTACTTACAGTTGCTAGATTGCTCCAGACAGGATCGGGTTTGCTAGGCCTCAATATGCTGCGTGTTCGAATTTCTCCTCAGTGGGTGGTTGCTAAGATACGGGGTAGTACTTCTTTTTCTGTTCGCACCGCTGTGTATGCTGAGCAAGCTTATGTGTTCTGTTCGGATATTCTTCCAAGAATTGAAATTCACTTAGTTTGGTTGCCCAAATATCACCGATAATATTTCACGTGTTTTAGGACTTAATCGCCGCACTAATAAGAATATCCCATCCTCGTCGCCATTTATGTTTTTGTGAACACTGAAATTCTTTTTAAAAACAATCTTTATTTCTACAACTTATAAGATACAATTATGCTAGTAAACTTAATTTCTAATGCCTCTACATGGTCTTATATAAGCTCGGTACCACTGCTGAGTCGGCATTGACGTGTTGCGCATGATGCAATCTTGCGTCATCTTCTTTACAATGGCTGAAGCTCCATCCCATGTAAATATATATATATATATATATATATATATATATACCTATATATATATAAGCACCGTTTGTTTCACGACGTTTCGCCAAAATCTAATTTGGCATTTTCAAGTGCTGCTGTACGTCTGGTGACTCGACGGCAACTACTGTTTGCCTCTGCTTGTTTCTGGGGTTTATTGGCATTGGCTGGTCTCGTTTCCTGATTGGCCGGTTCGCTGCATAGGCTACGCCCCCTCACTTCTTGACTTTCTTCCTCGATGTTTGTTTTTACGTCTTGTGTTGTTTTATGCGTTGCAGTGGAATATTTAGAGCATCGTCTCGTTTGTTTAGGTGTCCTGATTTTTCTATTTCTAGAGCTTCTCTTATGATACGGACCCTGTAGTTTTCTATGGATGCTATTTCTCTTGATCGTTCAAATATATATATATATATATATATATATATATATATATATATATATATATATATATATATATATATATATATATATATATATATATATATATATATATATATATATATATATATATATATATATATATATATATATATATATATATATATATATTTATATTTGTAATAATGTATTATTATTGACATTCATTTTTTCATCAATAACAGGCCTATGGAATTGGAAAAATGAGTTAACAAAAGAAGGACATGAATTTACGAAGCGTTGACAATTCGATTTTTTCTAATTGGATTGGCCCTTTAATGCTAAATAATAGATTTATATATATATATATATATATATATATATATATATATATATATATATATATATATATATATACATATATATATATATATATATATATATATATATATATATATATATATATATATATATATATATATATATATATATATATATATATATATATATATTATATATATATATATACAAAATTGATTTCCTAAAATTGTCACAACCTAGTAATCGGTTACGCAAATTTTCCATTTCTCTCAAACTTCACTATACGTTATACAAACCCATCAATAATGAGAATATTTCCAATTTTAATATTTCTCACAATGCCAGTGTAAAAATGATGGATTAGATTCCAGAGATTGCGCAAAATGGTTTAGAGTTAATCGACGCAAATTATATAGTTGTCTACAGCCATCACGAAAATTTGGAGGAAGATTTAGCGTTCAATGTTTATAGCTATTTAGTTTTCATAATAACTTGAAAAAAGCTCATTATTGTTATATTATTCACAATATTTGATAATTTTCATACAGGTGAGTCTTTGGGAGTTGCTTCTCTTCTCAGCTGGAACACTAGCAGCAATTTTGTGCATAATTTCCTTGAGAGATGTGGGTTATTACAAGAAGAGCCGAGACCTTGAACTAGAGCATTTGTTGTTAATCTTATCACAATCAGGAAATTTCATTTACAGTTTGTTTCATATTATGGGTGCTCTTCACATGATGATGAGAGAGGGATTTGGATTGTACAAGATGATGAGGTATGAAATTTCTAGAAGCAAAAGTTATCAGGGGAAAAATGACTCTAAATTTTTATAAATAGCTAAATATGTGACTGAGTTAAAAACCAACTCATCAAACAATTCTTTCAATTTTCTTCATTCAAATATCGTGAATATTCTTTACGTAAATATTCATGAGCTTGTATTTCAATTTGCAATACACCTATGCACATGTAATTATCTAGTGCATCACTCAGTATCTATCCCAGCCATTTTTTTAATCCAAAACATTCTTTTACTTTTTCAACACTTAACTATTATTTTTCAGTAGATAGACTAAGGAATAAGTGAATTACCATTATTTAGTGTAGATGATGTTGATTAACAAACAAATAATTTTTTTTTATTTTGCACTTATAACAAAAATCTAAGTTTTTAAACTTTCCCTCCAAATTAACGGTATTTGTTCACCAAAAATGAGAATGAATGAATCTTTTATGTATTTTATTATCTTTTTTCTGAAATCTACAATATGTCGAGCAAATACCTTATCGTTATTTATATATACTTTTTATTCAAATCATCTGGAGAAGTGGATGATACAGTTTCATGAAACTTTTGAATGATGAGAAACTTCTAGAAAAATCAGTAATTATACTGAATATTTCCCCCCTGTCAAAAATTCCATGTACCATGAATGCAATTATCGAAATTTACAGCGAAGTTTTCACTCTTGTCAAAAATCCCTTGTAAATGGAATGCAATTATCGAAAATTACAGCGAATATTTCCCTCCTGTCAAAAATCCCTTGTAAATGGAATGCAATTATCGAAAATTACAGCGATAATTGCATTGTAGAAAGCGAAAGAGCCCTGCGATAATTGCATTGTAGACCGATAATTGCATAGTAGCATAGTTCCTATTACGGTTATTGATGACAAGACGAGAATTTATGAATTACTAACGTCAGCTTGACAAGTTGAAAGTTTATTCGGGAAATATTCCCCAAAATTACACTCGTGCATCAAAATAACCGGATAATTTCGCATTCCAGCGTGTTGTCTTTAAAAAACTGCATTCGGTCATTTTCATATTTTGGAGAAAGAGCCCTCCACCGGCTCCACCTTCGGTGTCGGGCCCTTTCTCCAAAAATGAAAATGAACTCATGCAGTTTTTTGACAACACGCTGTCATGCAAAATTATCGGTTATTTTGATGCACTTGTGCAATTACTTACGATAATTGCATTGTAGAAAGTGAAAGAGCCCTGCGATAATTGCATCGTATGTATCTATGGTAACTTCTTTTTAAAAACATGTTCATATTCGGGAAATATTCCTTCAAATTATACTCGTGCATTAAAATAACCGAATAATTTCGCATTCCAGCGTGTTGTCTTTGAAAAACTGCATTCGGTCATTTTCATATTTTGGAGAAAGAGCTTTCTCCAAAAATGAAAATGGACTCATGCAGTTTTTTGACAACACACTGTCATGCAAAATTATCTGTGATTTTTATGCATTTGTGCAATTACTTATAATCTAAATTATTTAGGTACTGGTAATATAGTCGAATCATGAAATATTTATTATATTTAACTTTTTCTTCTTTATCTTTATACGAATCAACTATCAACAGTATCAGTTCATCGAAAAAATCAAATACGTTACATGAATTACGATATATTTGTATGTTTTTACAGAATTTTAACATCTTCATCTGCGGTGATTCAAAGCTGCGCCCAAACAACTCTAGTTCTTATAGCTTGGAGAAGAAGATGCATCACAAAATCACACATTAGCAAAAAGCCTGGAAAACAATTGATAACATTCCTTCTCCTTATCAATTTCGCCAACTGGATAATTTGTAGATTCAATCACAATAGAGCTACTTCTCATCCAGTGCAAATGGATTTTTATGGACTATTAGCGTGGAATATTATCACCCACGTATCAATGCCGCTGGTACTCACATACAGATTCCAGTCTACAGTTTGTTTCTATGAAATATGGACACATGTGTACAAAAATGCACAAGTCCCATCTTCTAACAAGAATAGCGGAACTGGAAGTGCAAAATAAGATTTTGTATTGCTACTAAAAGCATCCAAGTTAGCATAGATTTCAACATTCTTGTCGTTATGCATTTGATTTAAATAAGAGAGAATCAAATTAATTTTAAAATACCTCAAACAGAAAAGCCGAAAATAAATAACATGGAGGAGCATTTTGTTGAAATAGTGTTTTTCAAGAGTAAAGATGTTGAAATTTCAATTTACTTCGATCTTGTTATTGTGAGCTCATAATATGACCAAATTATATATTTTTATTTCATTATGTTCTTTATTTATGATTAATTGATTTGAATTCAATTTCTTATTTCTTCACTTCCTTTTAGATTCTTATTCACTCCTTTTTGTATCAAAATCTTATTTACAACCCATTTACTAAATTTTTCATTCAAATTCTTACTGTATGTTGTTTTTGAGAGTAATTTTCATCTTGAAAAGAAACAAATTCCATGAATCATTTAAAAACACATTTAAGAAAAATATCTTCGGTATTAATAAATTTGCTTATAGAACTTCCTTCACTTGAAACAATAACGAATGCTCATTTAAAATCTTCTCGAATCGTTTTAGAATTAAAAAAAAAACAGTTAAATGGGTGAAGGAAAGATGAAAGACGAAACCTTAGGATGATGCCTTGTTGTCAAATCTCCTAAAGTTTGGCTAGGAAGTTAGTCTAGAAATATTGAATGAAGTCTATTTACTGATCACTTGGAGAACTATTATAATTAAAATTGATATAGTAAAATTAAAATTATTATATATATATATATATATATATATATATATATATATATATATATATATATATATATATATATATATATGAGAGGGGAATTCTTTGCTGAGATTTTTTTTTTTTTCACTTCCCATGCCGACGATGTAATTACCGGTATGATGGAGTGGTTAATAATAATTTTACAATATTTTGAATTTTAATTTGTGACTGTTTTGTTTCTGCCTTTAATGGTTCTAATTTGGTGACAATGGCAATTTTAATTTTACTCTCACTGACTTTGTTCTGAATGTGTGCACTTTTTTATGAACGTCAAGATTAATTTTAATTTAAGATCTTTGCATACAATCTCATGGACACTCATTCCCTGATGATGACAATAAACATTGTCGAAATATTGGAAAAAGTGTTATAAGAGTATACTTCCTGCATGCTGCGTACCCAACGAGTTTTTTCTTAGCTTTATATATATATATATATATATATATATATATATATATATATATATATATATGTGTGTGTGTGTGTGTGTGTGTGTGTATGTAAACTTCAAATACTACGATTTTATCATAGCTTGTCCACTACAAGAAAACGTACGAAGACCTACACTTACTTCATATATGTATTCGTGGGATATAAGTAGTTTGTTGAGTAACTGGCTCGCTGACTACCATTCAGTAGGTCTGGATTCAAACCCCGAGGTCGACTGGTCTTTCTTGTGTTTTTCTTAGAGGTTTTCTCATGGCCAAGTTTTTCAATTCCACTGGGGCAACTTTAGGCAATATGTAGCATGCTTCTCGGCGTCAAGTATTTTCTATTTGTAGATATGCGACTCTGCCGCACAAATTTAAAAAATGTCGATCGAGCAACTTTTCGCTGACTGTCTCATGCGCTTTGTAACATATCAATTCAGTACAGGCAACTTCAATTTGGGGAATCATATCTTTACTAGAGGATATGCTGCTGCATATTGGGTAATAGCTTTGAATAGAAAAAGGATAAGAAATAAGCCAAGGTGGAGGAGGAAACAATTACATGTTCGTGGTCTAAAAGCGCAGAAAGAGTTATACAAAAATGTGATAGCCGACGATAAAGCTCTGCTTCAGAATTTTACGCGAATGACCCGAGAAGATTTTGAATACTTATTAAGGAAGATATCACCGATTGTAAGAAAACCAGACACCAACGTTCTTGAAGCAATACCACCTCGTGTTGGCTACTGGTGATAACTATCCTTCACTTATGGATCTGTCCCGGATATCTGATATTTTATTATTCCATAATTCTGGAGAATTATGATAATCTTCAATAAATAAGTAGTTTTCTCAATATTCCACTCCATGTCGCAGGATACAACTCGCACCGAACCGATGACTATCAGATAAACCCCGACACTGTTCAACACGCTGACTCATGTGTCAACACCAATCAATATGTGGCATGCGTCATTGTCGCATGAAGCATGTTGCTTTAAGGTGCAATTCCACTGACACAATATAAGGCAACATGTAGCATGCTACACGTCGGCTAACGTTTTATATTTATCGATATGCGACTATGCAACAAGCATTTAAAAAATGTTGCACAAGCAACTTGTCGCATGCGCTTTGAAGCACATGATTGTGGCATGCATCTATATCAATTGAATAGTGGAAACTTTATTTTGGGCATCATGTCTTTACAAACAGTTGCGGCGGGTGCATATTTGGTGATACCTTTAAAGACAAAAAATAAAAGAAGGAAGCCAAGTTGGTGGAGGAGACAATTATATGTTGGTGGTCAAAAGGCTCAGAATGAGTTTTACAACAAATTGGTTGGCGACGATGAGGCTCTGCTTCGAAATTTTACTCGAAGGACACTGACTTGTCGAAAACTTACGCATATATCTAGGCAACACCGGTCAACATGTGTAATGCGTCATTGTCGCATGCTACATGTTGCTTTATGTTGCTCCAATTGTCAGACTTAAGGCGCAAATCCATTGGGACTACATTAGGCAACATGCAGCATGCTACCTACACGTCATCTTGTGTTTCCTATCAGTATTTGTGCGACTATGCCGCGCGAATTTAAAAACTGTCGAACGAGAAACTTGTCGCTCACTGTCGCATACGCTTTATAGCATATATTTGTGGCATGCATCTATATCAATTCAATAGAGGCTACTTCAGTTTGCGGCATCATGTCTTCTCAAAAGGATGTGACTGTTGCATATTGGGTAATAGCTTTGAATAGAAAAAGGAAAAGAAGGAAGCCAAGGAGGTGGAGGAGACAATTAAATGTTGGTAGTCAAAAAGCTCAGAAAGATTTATACAAAAAAGAGATTGCTGACGATAATGCTCTGCTTCGAAATTTTACTTGAATTTCGAATGAGCCGAGAGGATTTTGAATACTTACTAAGGAAGATCTCGCAAAACCTGATAACTTTCTTGGAGCAATACCACCTCGTGTTAGGTTATCAGTAACATAAAGATATTTGGCTACCGGCGATAGCTATCCTTCATTTATGTATCTGTGTACAAAGTAGTTTTCTCAATATTCCACTCCATGTCGCAGGATACAAGTCGCACCGAACCGATGACTATCGGATAAACGCTGACAATGTTCGACACGATGAATTTGTCGAGCACTGACGCATGTGTCTGAGCAACACCTGCCAACATGTAGCATGCGCCATTGTCGCATGCTACATGTTGCTTTATGTTGCTCCAATTGAAAGACTGAGTGTAGCATGCGTCATTGTCGCATGCTACATGTCGCTGAAATATTGTCCCACTGGAATTGCGCCTTTACTGTATCATGCGTTATTGTCGCATCCTACATGTTGCCTAAATGTTGCCTCAGTGGAATTGAAAAGACTCAGAGCAGCATACGCTATTGTCACTTGCTACATGTTGCCTAAATGTTGCCCCAGTGGAATCACGCCTTTACATACCATTGAATCCTTTGATCTAGCTAAATAGTTACTTCCCATAACTCAAGCAACCCGGATTTCTCTTACATAATTGATGAAGAAGTGGAACACGCGTCCTTTCTTTTTTAGATTTCAAAGATTGAAAAATAAACACAACTCCTACAAGACCTTTATTATTGAAGTACATATACTTATGTACTTATATGATTCCGATATGAATAATCATTCAATGATCTTAATTATATATGTTTTCTATAGGGTTTATTATATGGGCACTAAATTAAACATCTCCAATAATTGTGAAATCGAATTGCAGATAGAATCAATTTGAAGATTCAATTTTTGGAATAAACTATTTCAAGATATGCATCATATATAGCGACAAGTTCATTCATAAAATTTTCATTAAAAAAAAATGCAGAAAACTAGGATCATTGAAATTTTCGGTATATATTATATATATATATATATATATATATATATATATGTTTTTTTTAAATTTAATCTGCATTAATAAAATAGAGTTGAATATTTTTTTTGAAACTCTGTATTAAGATTGGACCCCCTCAACTATTTTCCTCAAAAATTTCATATGTCCACTAAGTTTTCAGTAATATTTCCAAAAAGAAATTCTTATGTTCGATAACTTAATAAGTATATGAATATTTTTGAAGATAATCGAAGTAGGGATTAACTTCTTAAAGCCTGTTGGATTACAAATATCTTTTTTCATCACTGCATCAACGTAAAAATCTGACAACATTGCCTTTAGATTAGAGCCGTTTTTCTCAGGGGAAAACGAATTGTGAAAGCCATTATGTGGGTCGCAATCAAAATCTTATCCAAGCGACGAAATGACCAGGTTCAAATCTAATTCTACCTTTTGCCATCACTTTTCAAACTGAATTTATGTTGTCTCTCCTCTTCTTTATTTTTGCACCATTAAATCTGAGAAAACAATTCCAAAGCAGGGGACAGTTTTGCGGAAACAATATTGTGACGTAAATACATTTAAAAATGTTTTATACTTCAATACCTTCAAGAAAAACTACCTATTTGTTTCGAAAAGAATATAGTTTTGTAATATTTCCAGAAAGCAAGTAAAAGTAATACATTATTATATTATATAATATGTATTCGTCGATAAAATATGATTTTATGTAACCATCAATAAATTCATAAAAGCATATAGCGAACGATGGAATTCCTTTTATAAATAAATACAAACAACATTAACTTTCAAGTGAATCTGTTAAGATTTATATTTAAAATAGTTCATTGTAACAAAAATTAATTTTATCAATCTTTAATTTATTCAACAATTTTGAATTCATTACTATTCAGATCTCACGAAAATTTCTGATATTACTTCATTCTAATACGTTATCATCTGTAAAATACAAATTCAGTTGGTAATTTATATTCATTCCTTTGTATAAAAACAGAACACATATCGGTGAACTTAACTATTTACGCTAGAACTTCGTTGATATGGAAAATTTTCATGGGTTGAATAACTTTTAGAAGAAAAAAATTTATTATTTTTATAGACGAAAATAATCATTTTGAAAATTTTGCATCATGACGAAAGCAGTTTTTTTGACAACGATATTCTAACTCGCACCCAACGTTATTTCCCTTGTTCTGAAAGATCACAAGGTACCTACTACAAAACAAAATCATAAAAAATTATATTATATTTTGAAAAAAGTAAACCAACAACTAGAATACGAAAATAAATTGAAACCGCGCGAATAGCAGAACCCGTCATTGAGTTCGTAGTTTCCCCCATTTTTTGGAGTTTACTCCTCAAGAAACGATATATTTAGCTCGCGGTATGAAAGTTTTATGAGGAGTAAAATTGAGCGTTAACTAAAAGTGAAATCTTACGTTCCTTTGCGCATGTACTATGCGCACCTTTCACTTCGAGATTATCAGTATACCGCAGCATATATTAGTGAATACCGGCAACAGTTGATGCATGTATAGGTATTTATATCTAGTGATACTTATATTTGTGCACAGTAAACAAAACTAGTAAGTGATTGAAATTAATAAAATAGTGCAAGATTAAAAAAACAAACTCGAATGACCATGAATAACGAAAAAGAAGAATCTGAAAAACACGTGGATGCGGTTTATTTTATTATTATTATTATATGTCCAAACCTACAGCCATAGATGCCTGGTGCAGTTCCTGGATCATCTGTTCGAGATCTGTTGGATCATGACATTCTCGCATTGGAAAATGTCTTCAAGAACTTGTCTTGGGAACGAAAAGGGATAAGCATAGACGGGAAGTATCTTAGCTACCATCGTTTCGCAGACGACATCGTATTGGTTAGTAGTGATGAGGATCAGTTAGAACAGACAATCCAGGAATTACAGCAGGCATCTATGGCTGTGGTTTGAGATGAACCTAGCAAAAACAAAAATAATGAGCCAAAGTCATATCGCCGCGACCATTCACAGACACCCACTCGAAGTTGTTGAAGAGTACGTATATCCCTGACACACGATTAAGCTCAGGGCAGAAAATCAAACAGCTCAGATTTCGAGAAGAGTCTTGGGCAGCATTTGGCAAACTAGGGTATATTCTTGAAGAACCAAAAATCCCCATAAACCTCAAGCGCAGGATATATAATGCTTGCATACTTCCAGTTACCATGTACGGACTCGAAACTACAACAATAACAAAGGGCAGTGCAGCCGCCTCCAGGTTTGCCAAAGAGCAATAGAAAGAGGAATGCTGGGCGTGAGCATTGGAGATAAGATCCGAAATGAGGAAATCAGAGGAGAACAGGGGTCATTGATGCAATGGAGCATATTGACAAAAACAAATGGCGATCGGTGGGTCATGTTGCCAGGGATGATATAAAGTGGACGAAAAGGGCCATGCAATGGGGACCTCAACAATCTAAGTGGAGCGTAGGTCGACCCAAAGCAAGGTGGCGAGACGATATCCAGCGCCAAGTGGGGAAAAAATGAATGCAAAGAGCCCAAGACCGACACTTATGAAAGAGGCCTACGTTCAGGAGTGGACGTACACAGGCTGATGATGATGATATTATTATTATTAATTGAATTAATGAACAGTTTTCTGTTTTTTAATGTATGTATGTATGTATGTTCGATTAATTGCAAATATCTTTTATATTTTATATTATTTACTAGTAGTATGTTATTGAAGCAGATGAGAGAGACCTATATCCAGGAGTGGACAGATGCAGGTTGAGAGAGAGAGAGAGAGATACCGGCCACAGTTGATGCAAGTATAGGTATATATTATACAACACATACAACAGCAACCTAACCGTCAATTTGAGTTTTTATTTCAGAGTGTAGTTTATTTATTTATATATAGTAATAATTATATTTGTGCACAATAAACAAAATTATTAAGTGATTAAAGTTGATAAAATACTGAAATATATAAAACTAACTAACTAACACGACTGGAGTAAACTCCAGTTTCGTGTCGGAGCTAACACACACAATTTTTTTTGTTCTTCTCTACTTACAAATTATATACCGCCACGTATCAAATTTTAATCACCTAACTCAACGAGCAGGTACTTGAAGATGCGGAAAACCTCTAAAACCACGAAAACACAAGTAATCCCGACATAAAAATTATGGCGGTCAGAGGAAAAGTTACTTTGTAAATTGGAAGTTTCTAAATCTAGAAAGTGATTGTTTCTGATGCAGTGTTCGGAAAGTCCAGTGAAATTTCTATTGTATACAGTGAATTTCAAAAAGTTTGCGCCATATGGGAATTTTTTTTTTCATCAATTTGTCAAAAAATTTATTCTCGATAAAAATTGATGCCTTGCAGAAAACTTCGATTGAAGATGTCAAAATTGTAAATTTCTGAACGGTGTACAGGAAAGAACAAAAAATTGAAATTTTGATCAAGAGTAAACTGCTCTTATTTTCGACATTATTAAAAAAGTTCATCTAGAAAAGTTGTTAGAATTTGAGAAAATATTCAGATTTAAAATTACAGCCACCTACGCAACAAAACAAAAAATGTTTTCATGGTTTCAGCCTACTAGGATGTCATATACACCTTAGGTTTCTCCCTCATATTACTATAATTAATTTAGTATATGATTTCTGGTTATTGGATCATACTGATAGTTAGTATAGGCATCCATACAGAGTGAAATATCAAATTTGCACAAAAAAAAACTAGTCAAAATTTATATCATTTTCAACAAACATCGATAATACTAGTTCGAATAATAAATTGGTCTAAATTTCACATTGAAATATTACTATAGTAATATGAGGGAGGCACCTAAGGTGTATGTGAGATACTACTACTTTGCGTAGATAGCTGTGATTTCAAATTAGAATATTGTTTTCAAATCTAAACAACTTTTCTAGATGAATTTTGTCAATGATGTCAAAAATAAGAGTAGTTTACTTCTGAGCCAAATTTCTATTTTTGGCACTCCCCTGTACACCGTTCAGAAATTTAGAATTTTGATATCTCAAATTCAAGTTTCCCGCAATGAACCAATTTTCATCAGGAATAAAATTCTTTGACAAATGGATAATAATAAAGTTTTCCATATGGTGCAAACTTTTTGAAACACTTATTATGAAGTTTCTATGTTCTTTAATCCTAGTTGCAATGCTATGAACAGTTTGACCAATGTAAAATGTATCATACGGTTGATTTGATATAGTACACCACTTTTTCTACCTACAGGCTATCTATCTTTATTATTCAGAAATAATGATAAATAAGTACAATCTTGCTTTAAGTATATTCAGAAAACATATAATTCAAAATCATGAAACAATCAGCAAAGAACAATGGATATTCAGAACGTTCGATCGATAAACTCATCCATAGAAAACGACAGAACCTACTACTAACACAAATCTATGCACAGTAAACAACAGTAGATAATAATAACGCCATAAAATTCCATAGCATATATTATGTAGCACAACTTAGGGAACATACCCAAACTACGTGACCCGTTCAGGGGTGGGGGAGGGGGTTCTTCAAAATACTACGATTGGTCACAGGGGCGGGGGTAGGGGTTAGGTTTTTGCCACGTAGTCAATGTCCTCTGGAAACGTGTTCGTTGAACATGATTGAGATAAAAGATAAATGTGAATTTAAAAAAAATACTTTTGTTTTAGTAAATTAAGTTCCTGGTACATATGTTTCTTCTTCTTGATGATATTTTTTCAGCTGTAAATTATAGGTATGTACAGGGTAGCCAATTTTCGATGTTTGTATGGAGTATCTCAGTAACTATAGAAGGTTAAAAAAAATGGAGGGAGCATACTCAATTTCTTTTGTCGGGACAAATTCACTGGCGAAACCCAAAATTCGCTGTCTTCTTTAGTTTTCGAGTTATAAACAAAAATTTCATTTTTCCACTTTAAGATAAGTGTGCATATCATGGTTGTTTGTGAAGTTACGAGATAATAACTTTTACATAATTTAGGCACTTTTTTCTGTATAAAACAGTGGTAGAAATGTATTCTTTCAAATGGAAATAATGGTTGGCTGTGGTTTGGTTGGATCGGATTTTTTCCGATATATGTCAGGTTGCTTTTGATGTGTAAGGTTTCAATAGCAAGAATATTTTAGTTCATTACCTTTTGCGTTTTTATATGTACCTATTCCATGTAGGCAGGTGACATCTATGACATAGCTTGTCCATTTCTTTCCATCATAATATCAACTAACTGATTTAATCGTAAAAACAGTTGTGATTTTACATCTGAGATATATTTCAATGGCTATCCAGGAAGAAGACAACCTAATAAATCTATTTTCAACTGATTAAAAGAAAATGTAATTAATTGTGAATCATTAAACAAGCCAAGACCAAAATATTAGATATTTACATAATTTTTTTATAAGACATTACAATTATAAACAACAATACAAATTACAATAAATGTTCAAACTTATGTTCATTGTTGTTGATACATAAATTAAATCAATTTATAACATTCTGAACTGCATTATGAATATGAATATTTGAAACTGAATTCACATAATGTTATTATGATATTGGTCAGTAACACTGTCTGGATAACAATCCAGAGCGCCATCCCACCAAAGATATTGGGAAACAACAATTCACCGCTTAGACTGAAAATGCAGAAATTCGTCGCTTGAACACGTACCTCCTGATATGAAGATATCTACTCTACAACAGTGGTGTGGGATGGCGCTCTGGATTGTTATCCAGCCAGTGTTACTGACCACGATTTGTATTGGGGAACAATTAGAAATTTGTTAATTCACTCCGAGTCAAATAAGCTGCACTGATGAGATCTAATAAGATCGAAACAGCTGTATGCAGATTTTGAGTCGGGGTGACTTGACAATTTCTATAATTCACCGTTCGATTGTGAATGCAGATTTTGCGTTGCTGAATACGTATAACCAGCTTCCTTGGAAAGTTGTTTGATAATTTTTTAAATTATTAAAGAATTTTCCTTGTTCACTTTATGTAATATATTGTTATTAGTGTATTAAAAAGGGGCGCGGAGGCGGCTGGAACACGATCGAGGCTGACACACAACCACTGATAGACGACCAATTTTTGGAAGCCTTCAAAAATTATACAGTTTTTGGCTCTAGTCCCCAAAGATGGGAAATCCGCATAAATATACTACCAAGCTCTCTTCATTCTATGTCTAAAACTCGCTGGTCAGCGGGTCAGCCAGAGTAGATAGTGTCAAACCGGTTGCTGCACATCTGCCAGGGATTGTAAAGGCCCTTGATGAACTAAGTAAGCTCTATTTAACTTCAGAAACTCGTCGAAACATAGATGGACTTAAAACCTATTTCAAAACATTCAACTGACTTCTTCTTGCATCTATTTGGTTCAAGACTTTGAAGTCAATAGACATTGTAAACAGAGTGCTGCAGTGTCGTGAAGGAACGTTGGATGAAAAATATTCGATCTGATGGGATCACATATTTAGTGAAGCTCAGATCGTGGCTGAAAATATTGTTTGGTCCAAACAACTTCAAGAGAAACAGAAAAGAAGAACAAAAAACGAAAGAGACCAGCTGGTGAAGACTGCGAGGATAATACAGAGTATGATTATAAGGTAGTTTTCGAGAGTGACGTTTTCGATTTTATCCTGGACAATATCATAGGAGATATGACTGTTCGATTAAAATTAGTGTCATTTTTATGAGAAAACTTTTCTGTGGTCCTTTCAAGAAATTACAAATGACCTTATTGGAAAAAAAAGCAGCAGATCTAGTTCAGAAGTACCCAAGAGATTCAGGAGCTGAACTTGCTGATGAGCTGATTAACCTGAAGTTGAAATATTTAGCCAACTTTGGTGACGAAAGCCTACCACCATATGAACTCATGAACAAAATCAAAACTTTGAATTTGGAAAATTTGTTATCAAATATCTCAGTAGCCCTTCAAATATTTGCAACAATCCCTGCTCCAGTTGCTAGCGCAGAGCGCTCGTTTTCTACGCTGAACAGAGTAAAAATCTTGTTACGCTCAACAAGGTGTTTCAGCAGTGGAGACGGACCTTGCAAGAGAAGCCAACCTGGACACCATCATTGATGAGTTTGCCATGGGTAAGGCCAGGAAGGAGACTTTGTTGTGAATAAGGATATTGCGTAAAGAAGGATTTTAGTCTATCAAAATTGTTAGCGAAAAACAAAAAAAAAAGTTATATTTATACTTGACATATGTTTCGGATTACTAACCCATTCTCAAATGTTAACAAACTAAAATTGACATTGCAACAATTCAAATATTTAAAAAACAGTTTTAATAAGTTGAGATCCAACGTAAAAATGTCATGTTGAAATCAAAAATAGCATAAAAAATTTCAATCTTTTCCTGAAAACTATCTGTAATGAATCCTAAATCACCGTTACTATATGCACTTAAAATACAAAAAATAAATTACCCTATGCCTCCAATTGTGTTTTACATAAATGCACCAGCATACGAAATTTGCAAATATCGCAATTTTAATTCAACAACATTACATTACTATTACAAACACCACGCAATTCAGATTTAATTCAATTCGATGTAATTAAACTCTCTTCCTTAATACATACAACATTAGGTATTATTAAATACATTAACCAACCACGAAGTGTAGTAACTATCGTACCATCTCCTTGATATCGCATCCGAGTAAGATTCTACTTCGTATTATCAAGAGACGATTAGAGAATTACTTAGACCGACAAATTCCCCAAGAACAAGCAGGGTTTGTGAAGGGCAAAGGTACCAGAGAGCAGATTCTTAATTTACCACAACTCATAGAGAAATGCCGATAATTCAATATCCCAATGGTCATCTGCTTCTTGGACTACCAAAAGGCCTTTGACTGTGTTAACTGGAAAATGCTGTGGACTCTCCTTCGCGAGATGGGAGTGCCTGAACACCTTATTGCACTCATAAGAAATCTTTACGACAACAACACGGCCAGAGTCAGAATAGAGGACCAGCAGTCGCTTCCTTTTAAAACCGGCAGGGGCGTTCGACAAGGACGCATCCTATCTCCAGATCTCTTTAACATCTATGGAGAATACATCATGAGAAATGCACTGGACGAATGGTACGGAGGAATGGTATGGAGTAATCTCTATTGCGGGCAAAAAAAAATACAAATCTGAGATATGCAGATGATACAACACTAATAGCTGCGTCAGAAGAGGAAATGCTGAATCTTCTAAATCGAGTCGAGACAGAGAGCAAGAAATGCGGCCTTATGATAAACGCAGAGAACACTAAAATTATGATAGTCGATCGCTCAGACACACTACAACTGACAGATGCTCTACACAAATTCCAAGTCGTTGACCACTTCATGTACCTGGGCTCATATATCAGCAACACAGGTTCAAGTGAGGGCGACATCCGAAGGAGAATAGGACTGGCAAAAAGTGCAATGAGTAGACTACTCAGGATCTGGAAAGACAGATCTATTACAAAAAACACCAAAATAAAACTAGTTCGATCCTTGATTTTCTCCATTTTCCGTTATGGGTCTGAAACGTGGACAATCAAAATAGCAGACAGAAAAAGAATCGATATCTTCGAGATGTGGTGCTGGAGGCGCATGCTCCGGATTCCGTGGACTGCGCACAGGTCCAATGAATCAATCCTAAGAGAACTGAACATCCGCAATAGACTATCTTCTACATGCTTTGCAAACATATTGAAATTTTTCGGACACATCGCGAGAAGAGATGATAACAACATGGAGAGGCTGATAGTTTTGGGAAATACAAAAGGACGAAGGGCTAGAGGGCGTACACCAATCCGATGGACTGATCAAATTCAAAAGGCCACCGGTACCTCGTTCTACGATTCTATAAATAAAGCTCGGAATCGAAGTCAATGGAGAGTAATAACGGCACAAGCTGCCAATGATCACGATTCTCAGTAATGAGAGACCGATGAGAGAGAGAAATACATTAACTGATAGAATACAGTTGAATTATGATTTATCAATAGTACAAAAACAAAGTATCATTTGATTAGTGAGTTTATGTATAAGGCATAGTTATCTCAAATTCAATAATAGTTATTATCATCAGATTGATGATTTACCTATGGGATCACCTTTATATCCATATATGAGTGAAATTTTCGTTTCCTACTTAGAAAGTAGTATTTTTTCTTCTACTGATATTATAAAAAATTTTGTTCCTTGGAAAATATATGTTGATAATGCTTTCTGTATTCTGACGGGTACCGATAGACAACTAGATTTATTTCTAACTTTTGTGGTCGAAAATTAAATTCATTCATTGAATTTTTTGGATATAGAGATAACTAATGTAAATAACTCTCTCAGTTTCAACATTCATAGAAAACCTACACACATGGATACCATCATTTATAAAAATAGTGCTAATTTAAATACGATAAAATTGAGTGCCTTTTATTCATTCATACATAGATTATTTATTTACGCTATCTAGAACAGTTGATTGCAAAAAAAAATAGATATGATATTTCCATAATTCATAAATAAATATTTGAAAAACAACGAAAGTTGCTCCTCAAACATGTTTATCAATTTTTTTTATCATTATTTAGAATGTAGATCAAAAATTTATTTCAATTAAATTTGTCTTAAGCGACCAGATCTGCAATAGGTTAAATAAGTACAATATGAGAACCATTAATACGAATAAATGTAATTTGGGTTCCATATTAGTCAATCATAGGGTTGCCATCCGTCCGGGTTTCCCCGGATTTGTCCTAGTTTAGGGGGCGTCCGGGGATCGTCCGGACGGGGCTTTCAAAATATGTCCGGGTAAATCCTGGACAAATTTTTTGTCCGGGGAAATCGAAGATGAGCAATATATTGAGACAAATCATAGTCAAAAATTAATTTATAATCGTAAGCAGTACCTATACAAGCTAAATCCAGAGATAAACTTGCTAAATACACATACAGTTTCCTTTGACCAAAATAAAGTATAATTTTGAAGATTTGAGTTTCTCCCTCTTTCAAAAATTCCTGATGGAAAAGAAAGACCTTTTGGCAGAAATTGGCAAGTCTGAAAAATATCCAGTTAAGTTAAATTAGTAAAAAGAACTTGACCTCGTTAAAATTAAAACTTGTTACTTACATTTAATAATTTATAGTTAATAAACAATTTAGGCTTTTGGTTACCTAACCTATCTAACCGAACTAGATGACCTATCCTATAATTTGTTGTTACAATGTAGAATGTAGTCTATTTGATCTATTTGCATCAAAATTGATCATAATAATTTGTTTTTTATTTGATGACACCAAAAAGAAGAGTTTTTCTGATTATTTTTGTTACCAGATTACCTCGAAAAGAGAAAACTGTTAACTGTGTTATATTAGTAGATATTTAATTTTTTTTGTTGTTGTTTGTTTATATCGCAAACAAACGGTTTAAATTTTAAATAAATGAAAAAAATCAAATTTAAACGTTGTTTTATTTTATTCAAAAAGAATATATTTTACGGGGTGTCCGGGAAATGACTAAATTTCACCCAAATGTCCGGGGTTTTTGAATTGTTTGTCCGGCGTCAGCAATTTAGGTGATGGCAACCCTAGTCAATCATAAAGACAGACACACAGTCTTTGAAAAATCTGGTGTACATAAATTAAAATTCATAAAATGTGATGCTTTCTATATTGGTCAAACTGGTAGAGACATCGGTACTAGATTAAAAATAACATAAACAATCAATCATTCAAAGTAAGAACGTCATTGGAATTTCTGACCATTATATTCAGAACAGCCATTTCATAGATATAGATAACCCGGAGATATTAGGTACATTCATTGAACAAAGGAAAGGAGATGAAACTAGATTATTGTTATCTGTGCAAATTCATGATCGTCATCTCTAAAAATTCAACGAAAGCAGAGAAGACGAAAGGAAAAGGTATCAGGTGACATAAAGTTTGTTCAACTAAAATTTATTGCATGTATATATCAGAGTTCTCCTTACTTCACGCTGCCTCTAATTCAGACACATGAGCGTATTCAGGGCGACACATTTCTACGTAGAAATATTTCACTTTTCATTTTATATAAATCAGAAAAGTTCGGACAGGTGTTCTTAATATTCAAACATAAGAATCCAGATGAGATTCAGAACTCTTACGTTCATATTATAAGCAAAACTTTTTAATTTTCTAGATACTTTTCATTAATCTACATGCTCAAAGTTTACGTCATTATGAAAATTCTGAACCTCTGAAGTAAAATGAATATTTCAAATGATGTAACTAAATCATCTAAAAGATTTTATGACACCTTTACTAAATAGCTTTCCGATTGCAAAAATCGAATGGTACAGGTTACCTATTTTCGTTTTATTTTTGAAGACTATAAGTTGATGTTAGGGAAATGCTTATTTATATCAGCAGTAAAAGAAATTAATTCAAACACCCAATGGGCACTTCCCTAACATCCAATCAATCCGCGCACCTTATTAAGAAGCCCATAGCTCAGCTGAAAACAAAGGTGGTCCAAGAGATATTAATGAGGGTCCTTGTTAGTCCTTTGCGCAGGTTGTGGATTTAATTTTGGATTTCCATGAATGGAATAATCTACATACGCTAGTAGATTTGTTGCTCAGGTTTTACGCGAAAATGTAATGCTTTGAGGAAGGAATGTTCGCGATGGCAGTTTTTTTGGATCTGAGTAAGGCCTTCGACTGTGTCTCCCATGAAATACTTCTGAAAAAATTAAAAGGCTATGGATTTGATTTGAAAAGTGTCGGACTAATGAAGAGTTTTTTGTGCGATAGAAGGCAGGTGGTGTTCTCCAGCGGTATGTATTCGGATGAGGATTATATTAGAAGAGGTGTACCTCAAGGGTCTACCATTGGGCCTATATTATTTTTAATTTTTGTTAACGATCTTCCTGAGTACTTGGCGGCGAGAAACGTTGAGGTAGTAACCACTCTTTTTGCTGATGACACAGCATTTCAACTCAAAAGCTCCGATATTAACATCTTAAAGGGGATCGCGAATGACACGCAGGCGATGGCCAGAAATTGGTTCTCCAGTAATGAGTTGAGTATGAATGAGGATAAGACACATAGGTTGGTCATGTCACTAAAGAGATTCGATTCCTCAGAAATGGATGCGGATGTAAAGTTTCTTGGTGTGTATCTCGACTCCAAACTAAAGTGGGATTCTCATGTGAGCCATCTGTGCTCTAAAATCAGCAAAAATGTTTTTGTTTTGAGATCTCTATCAAATTCCCTATCGGCTAAAGTACTTAAATCTGTTTACCATGCTTTAATAGAGTCTAACCTAAGATACTGTATCATTTCCTGGGGACATAGTGCACATATGAGAACCGCCTTCAGATTCCAGCGTAGAGCGGTGAGAATACTGGGGGATTAAAGTACCGGGATTGTTGTAGGAACACTTTCAGAGAGTTCGGTATTCTCACCCTGCCATCACTGTTCATTTTGGAGTGTCTTCTCTATGTGCATGGCAATCCTGAGTTGTTTGCCACAAATTCTCGTTTCCATGCGCATGACACCAGAGGCAGGGAGGATTACAGGAAGGATTATTTCAGACTCACGGTGGCACAGAATGGAGTAAACTTTATTGGTGTGGATCTTTACAATAGGCTGCCGAGGAGTGTCAGGCCAATGTCACGTAATTCATTCTTGGGTAAACTGAAAAGTATTCTTGTGCGGGAGGTTATTTATGACGTCGCGGAGTTCGACAATGTTGAAGTTGATCAGTATTTTCAATGACTTACTGTTTTATGTGTGTGTATATATTTTGTTATATATATATATATATATATATATATATATATATATATATATATATATATATATATATATATATATATATATATATATATATATATATGTTTTTTATATTTATATTATTTTGTTTTAACTATCTCTTTAAAGGTTTTTCGTGTTATAATAGTAAATAGTTTTATATTATTTCAAACATTTTTTGGCTGTCTTAATCAGTTACATTAGATTATTTTATACTATATTTATATTTCATATTTAACCTGACAAGTGTGAACATGTAGATGTTCATGTGAGACATGCAAATAAACATTCATTCATACATTCATTAAATCATTAATAATTAAACGTAGGTACACTACGATTTCGTATACAAACTTATTGGAGCAATATATTTTTTGTAGCGAAGTGGGGACTTTATAGTGCACCATTTTATTCTGTTTACTAAACCCAAGTTTATATAAGTTAAATTTATGTTAATTACATAACTACTTATTAGTTTAGACGTCATAAAATTGTGTAAGTAGTAGGTTATTAGCTTTGTGGTCGGAATACATTTTGAACTTGTTGAAACTTGTTATTTTATGTAATAGATGCTGAACTTCAGTTTCATTCAAATTAAATTACTAAATGTATAAGACTTCACATGAGTATGTTTTTCAAAGTTTTTCGGGCTTCATTTCATAACGATGAAAAAATTGAATATTTCAAAGTGAATAGCAGTATACCGCAGTTGAAGTTGATAAATTTATAAAAAATCAATATAAGCTAAGCAGGGGGTCTACCGAAATGGTAAAACATAATAAGCGATACGCCCCCTACCGCTACCAGTGTCGAATATTACTAACGCATGGGCCATAGATTGCTTTGTTTACATCTGTTTACGTGTATTTTATATGAGAAGTTGTTGAGTTTTAATTTTGTTTGGGATCGTTAACAAACGTTCAGAAGAAATGAATCACTATTGTTGTAAATCCTATTGTTCATCTTGGGCAAAAAAAAACCCGAATATAGCTTACATAATTTTCCGAAAGCTGGACAATTCAAAGTTGTATTCCAAACAAAGTTGGGAAACAAGGATATGATGGACAGAAGAATGGTGTGGATTCATAACTAGAAGATTGAAAAAAAGTATCTGAACATAAGAGAGTGGTTCTTTACAGTTTACTGAGAATAATTATTTTCCCTGCAGTAAGTTTGTGGATTTTTCCATATAGAATAAAATTATACCAACTGATGATGTGCAATTTTCAGCTGACCGAAAACGTAGGGTTTTTGAATTCCAATGCTATTCCAACGGAAAATCTTCCACTTTTATCGGAATCTGAACCTGGGCCATCATCCAGAGATTCTAGATAATTGTAATTTCTTTGATGTAACAACCAGAGATACTATTAAAATAATAATAATAAATAATGTTTATTTGCACAACCAAAATAACAGTTTATCATAACATCAAGAATATGAAATAAAACTTGACTCTATAGCTAGGTAAAAACTAAAATATTCAATTATATAACCAAGAAAACAGAGATTCTATAAAAGAACCAGACTCTCAGAATTCCACCGTACTTTTAGGAGAGCTTTTATACGTCAGGAAAATTTTAAATATATAATAACTCATTACGTTCAAACCATTCAACCATAGTATTCATGTTAATTCTTCTTTTATTTCATGTTGTTTCTTTCAGTTTTGCTGGTCCATTATATTCAAAGCCTCTTCAGTTGGTAATGAAAGTAGACATGACGGAGATGTTTTCTTGAAACTTATGAAAGTTTTTTTACTTTTTAAAAAAATAGGTGTTTTATCATACAGCCTTTTCATGATGTATACATAGTTTATCTAACCAATTAATTTATTCATCCTCTCTTTTATTTTATTATTGATTTTTTATGTTCAATGATGAAAACTCAGTGTAAATTTCAACTTGATGTAGGTAGTTTATCTACTGTTGAACAAAGATAAAATTGTCCTCAATCCAAACACAATAAATAACAGGAAAATACAAAGTCCAAAAAAAACACAAATTACAAAGCTAAACGTTCGACAACTCAAAATGAAATGAACGTAAATACCATTACAAACAATGTAAACAATTGGGAAAACATAATAAGCGATACGCCCCCTACCGGTGTCGAATATTACTAGAGCATGGGTGATAGATTGCTTTGTTTACATCTGTTTACGTGTATTTTATATGAGAAGTTGTTGAGTTTTAATTGTATTTTGGATCGTTTACAAACGTTCAGAAGAGATGAATCACTATTGTTGTGTATTCTTTTGTTCATCTTGGGCAAAAAAAAACCGAATATAGCTTACATACCTTTCCGAAAGCTGGACAATTCAAAGTTGCATTCCAAACAAAGTTGGGAAACAAGGAAATGATGAACAGAAGAAATGTGTGGAACTTGAATATTGAAAAAAAATGTCTGAACATAAGAGAGTTGTTCTTTAGAGTTTACTGATAATAATTATTTTCCCTACAGTAAGTTTGTGGATTTTTCCATATAGAATTATACCAACTAATGATGTGCAATTTTCAGCTAACCGAAAACGTAGAGTTTTTGAAGTCCAATGCTATTCCAACGAAAAATTTTCCGCTTTTATCGGAATCTGAACCTGGGCCATCATCCAGAGATTCTAGATTATTGTATTTTCTTTCATGTAGCAACTAGAGATACTATTAAAATAATAATAACAAATGATGTTTATTTGCACAACCAAAATAACAGTTTATCATAACATCAAGAATATGAAATAAATCTTGACTCTATAGCTATGTAAAAACTGAAATATTCAATTATATAATCAGGAAAACAGAGATTCTATCAAAAAAACCAGACTCTCAGAAGTCCACCGTACTTTTAGGATAGCTGTTATACGCCAGGAAAATTCAAAAAATATAATAACTCATTTCGTTCAAACCATTCAAGCAGAGTATTCATATTAATTCTTCTTTTATTTCATGTTGTTTCTTTCAGATTGGCTGGTAAGTACTTAGTTTTGTCCATTATACTCAAAAATTCTTCAGTGCGTAATGAAAGTAGACATGTCAGAGATGTTTTCTTGAAACTTTTGAAAGTTTTTTTATTTTTTAAATAAATAGGTGTTCTATCATACAGCCTTTTCATGAGGTATACATAGTTTCTTCAACCAATTAATTTATTCGTCCTCTACTTTATTTTATTATTGATTTTCATGTTCAATGATAAAAACTCACTGTAAATTTCAACTTGATGTAGGTAGGTTATCTACTGTTGAACAGAGATAATATTGTCCTCAATCGAAACACAATGAACCACTAGAAAATACGAAGTCCAAAAAAACACAAATTACGAAGCTAAACGTTCGAAAACTCAAAATGAAATGAGCGTAAATACCATTACCAATCAATGTAAACAAACAGCTAATCGCCCATGCTCTAGTACCGATATTAGCCGCTCCGGCGCTACGATCTTAATTTCGGACGCCAACATTGGAAAGCATGGCATGTCTACTAGACAAAAAAGTTTGAGGAACTCTGCTCTGGTGTTTTCTATCCGTGTTAACCTCAAAACAATTTTTTTCTAAAAATAACCATGTAAAAAAAACTGATTAGATATTCTCACATCCCTAAAATACAAATAGGCGTCCGAAATTAAGATCGTAGCGCCGTAACGGCTAATATCGGTACTAGAGCATGGGAGATTAGCTGTTTGTTCACATTGGTTGTAATGGTATTTACGTTCATTTCGTTTTGAGTTTTCGAACGTAATTGTGTTTTTTTGGACTTTGTATTTTCCTGTGATATATTGTGTTTGGATTGAGGACAATTTTATCTCTGTTCAACAGTAGATAACCTACCTACATCAAGTTGAAATTACACTGAGTATTTATCATTGAAGATAAAAATCAATAATAAAATAAAGTAGAGGACGAATAAATTAATTGGTTGAAGGAACTATGTATACCTCATGAAAAGGCTGTATGATAGAACACCTATTTATTTAAAAAATAAAAAAACTTTCAAAAGTTTCAAGAAAACATCTCTGACATGTCTACTTTCATTACGAACTGAAGAATTTTTGAGTATAATGGACAAAACTAAGTACTTACCAGCAAAACTGAAAGAAACAACATGAAATGAAAGAAGAATTAATATGAATACTCTGCTTGAATGGTTTGAACGTAATGAGTTATTATATTTTTTGAATTTTCCTGGCTTATAACAGCTATCCTAAAAGTACGGTGGACTTCTGAGATTCTGGTTTTTTTAATAGAATCTCTGTTTTCCTGATTATATAATTGAATATTTCAGTTTTTACCTAGCTATAGAGTCCAGATTTATTTCATATTCTTGATGTTATGATAAACTGTTATTTTGGTTGTGCAAATAAACATCATTTGTTATTATTATTTTAATAGTATCTCTGGTTGTTACATGAAAGAAAATACAATAATCTAGAATCTCTGGATGATGGCCCAGGTTCAGATTCCGATAAAAGCGGAAGATTTTTCGTTAGAATAGCATTGGACTTCAAAAACTCTACGTTTTGGGTTAGCTGAAAATTCCACATCATTAGTTGGTATAATTCTATGTGGAAAAATCCACAAACTTACTGTAGGGAAAATAATTATTCTCAATAAACTGTAAAGAACAACTCTCTTATGTTCAGACATTTTTTTTCAATCTTCAAGTTATGAATCCACACCTTTCTTCTGTCCATCATTTCCTTGTTTCCCAACTTTGTTTGGAATGCAACTTTGAATTGTCCAGCTTTCGGAAAGGTATGTAAGCTATATTCGGTTTTTTTTGCCCAAGATGAACAATAGAATACACAACAATAGTAATTCATCTCTTCTGAACGTTTGTAAACGATCCAAAACACAATTAAAACTCAACAACTTCTCATATAAAATACACGTAAACAGATGTAAACAAAGCAATCTATCTCCCATGTTCTAGTAATATTCGACACCGGTAGGGGGCGTATCGGCAGGTCCAGTCTTGAAAAGCATGTCTAGGCGGTCAAAGACTCCGCAGACATTCTTAGTAGGAGTAGAAGAAGATTTTTCTGTGTTCTATGTATTTATTTACAGGTAACCAATGAAGGGTGAAGTGGTTAAAAGAAAATTTTAATCTTAATCTTATTATTATCAGGATTATAGATAATGTATTATATTGTAATTTAGACTGTATTTTTCAAGTAGAAAAATCGATTTTGCTTATTGCGCAATATTATATACTTTTTATCTAATGCGAAGTTTTGAAGAGGCTAGTCTTTCCATAAATACCAATATAGTCGACTTTCTCTCTAGTGTCGTTACGAAAAATGGCAATTAATAAAACTGATATCAGCATATTGCAAGAGTTAATGGTAGCAAAGCATAAATCAATACCTGACTACAGTTTTAGAAGTGTTGGAACCGAAATACAACCGAGATTCTCATGTTCTGTCTTAACATCTTATGGTACTTTTACTGCAGAAGCTAGGAATAAAAAAGATGCGAAACAGTTGGCTGCAAAATGTGCTCTAACGAAACTAGGCTTTAAAGTATCTACTGGTAAAGAGAAGGTGCCACCTACAAATGATGTAATTTATACATTGCCAAGTCGTTCTTATAAACTGCCAGTAAATTTCATTGAAAATAATAATTACATAGGTGAACTTCATGAGTTGGCATCAAGATCTGGATGCAACTATCCTTTCTATGAAAGTTCCTTTTGTATGGAAAATGGTAAATTTGAATTTATATGCAAATTCAAGGATTTTGAAACAGTAGGATATGCTGACAATAAGAAACAAGCAAAGCAGATTGCTTCATCTGAAATGATTTTGTTGTAAGTATCATTTTATGGAGGAAAGTAAATAAATATCTGTTTTTCTTAACACATGTTAAATGAGAATCTACTGGTTTCAATTTCATCTATTTTAATTGATTTCATTGAGGATATTTAATATATAACAAGTAACTTTTTTAATTCTTATCAACTTCTTTTAAGCCACTCGTTGCTTTCAAAAATGTGCAATTGGTGATATTTTTTAGCAAATTCATACAAATTAATATATTAGTATATTTATATAGGTATAATAATCGGAAATCAGTAGTTAATTAAGGAAAATGATATAAAAAAGGTAATTATAAATAAAATATTTGTTTATTTAGATAATTTACTGTTTTCTTCAACTTCATTAATTTTCGCTGCACTGTAGACATTTTACACTGCAGTATAATCGAGTATAGTCCACTCTTCCGACAACCACAAGCAGCCTCACATTGCTTTCTGCAATTACAAAATGACATTTGCAATAGGTGATCCGGCACTGGCAATTCATTCATGGTTATTGGGATGAACATGTTATTGAAATACATCCATCCCCAATTCTCAATATTTATGTCATTTCCTAGCCATATCTGGATTTGTAGATAGACTGTTTTTAGGTGTTCAAATGCTGCTTCAGTAGTGGGAGGTAATGATGATAAAAGAACACCCGTATTTTTAGTTGTTGCCTTTATGAAACTTTTGAACCTTAGCGTATTTAAATCTTTAATTTTTGCCGGAGCTCCATATAAATCCAAAATACATGCTACACCCGCTTGAAGAATATCATTTGAATCTTCGTTGAAATTTTTAAATACTTTTGCTGATTCCTGTAAATCATGACATTTCTCAAAATTTTTGGCAAACTTGATTATTATTTTTGAAAAACCTGTACCCACAGAAGCTGGATGTGTTTGAAGAGGGATATTCCCTTTTTCAATGAACTCAGATTCAGGTGGAAGGATCTTCAAACGTTTGATAGGTCGTCGTGGTTGTATACTATCACCTGGTGTAACTATTTCACTGCTTCCCATATAATGAAGCGTTCCTTCATCTTCAATAGTGTTGATATTAAAATCATCATTATCATGCACAAATTGTACAAAACTGCCAGGTTTTATTTTTGGTGGAGTTGCAGAATTTTTTGGAGCCAAATTTCCTATGAAACATTACAGCCAAAGTAATATTCAGAGGTGATACATATGATCCTGGTCGCACAGCTGATATAGCATGTGTGATAGATTTGCATTTCTTTTCATAAGTAGGAATTGTTTCGATTTTATTTTTTCTTCTAATATTATTTCAGACAGTAAAAAATTTGAAGATTTTGGAATTGAGTCATCAATATTTTCAAGCATTTTGTCACTTGGTGTATAATATTCATTATTGTACACTTGAGCTCTTATGTCCCTCCTAATAATTTCGCTAGCCGCTTTCAATATATGAAGCTCCTCTTCTTCTTTACTGTTATGTTTTTGATTATACCAGTTTTCTGTTAATATATTGTGATTAATTTTATACAACATATGATGGTATTTGATCCAAATTTACTTGATATAACAGTATCATCATGATAAAGGTCTATCAGTTGTTTTCTAATAGTTTTTTCATCTGGGATATACTCAGTAATGATAGCATGTATCAATTCTTGCATAGTACATTGGCAGTCATCATTTTACTCTATGTAAATAATAATGTAAATAAATGTGCCTATGGTTTGCTGTATCACTGAGACACATGTTACCTCGGATATGGATAACAACGAAATTTATATTGATGGATATACTGCAGTATCATGTTCTTCTAACAGTAGGCATACAGGTGGAACTTCTATATACGTAAAGAATGGGGTCCAGTTCAGTATTTTAGGTAATGAGTCGATTGCATATACGTATTGGGTCTTAATTATAGAACTTCGAATGCAGACGGGTACATGTATTATTGGGTCCATTTATAGGTCACCAAACTCAAACTGTAACATGTTCTTGGATTATATGGATGAAAAACTTAATAATGAACTTTTTCAGCAACGGACGACAGTATTTTCGGGCGATTTTAACATTGATTGGTTAAAAAAAACAGTGTTACAAAAAGGATTAAAGACATAATACATGGGTCTGGGTACAGGCAAATTGTAAATAATCCAACTCGTGTCACAAATACATCAATATCATTAATTGATTATATAGTTACAAATGACTATTCATTGGAAGAAGGGCCTACAGGCTTTCCAATAATAAGCGATCATGAAATCATTAGTGTTGGAATACATCTTGGTATGCCAAATGAAGAAACCCAGGTGACTTACAGTCGTGATCTGGGTGAACAAGCAATATATTCAATTCAAACAGAATTAATAGGAAAACCTTGGAATTACCCATCACTAAATGTAGATATTGTTTATGGAGATTTCTTTAGAAATATACAGGAGGCAGTAGATAAATGTGCACCTAGAAAAATGAGGAAGTCAAAAAAATGTAAATGGCTAACAGATAAAATCAAAGAAATGCAGAAACATAGAGATATAGCTTACAAAAGGTTTTGTATGACAAAAATGGAAGATGATTTGAGGACATTTAAGGAAAAAAGAAATCAAGTAGTCACCATGATCCGAAATGAAAAGATTATTTATTACAATCAGAATATAGACAAATGTAAAGGGGACAACAAAAAAATGTGGAGAACATTGAAAGAATTAGTAGGGTCAAAAAAACAAGTGGTAGATTTCAATAAAATAAAATTCGAGGGTTACAGAGACAATGTGGCTGAAAATTTCAATAACTTTTTTCTTGACAGTTTGTATGAGGTTTCAACTAGTATCCAATATGAAGAGTGGCAAAGTCAAGACATTTCCTCTTCTCTGGTTGAATCCCGATTTCTAAGTTTTAAGAAAGTTAGTATTTCGGAATAAAAAAAAGTGGTGATGGGTTTAAATAACAAAAGCACAAGTGATGACATTTTAAATGTGAAATTAATAAAGGAACTATTCTGTGTGATTGGATACCCTCTTCTATATTTGGTAAATACAACTTTAATGAGTGGAAGGTTTCCCAAACAATTAAAGACCAGCCTGATTGTTCCTATTCCGAAAATAAATAAGACCAAAAATCCCCTGGACTTTAGACCTGTTAATATGCTACCAACAGTAGATAAAATCATTGAAACAATTGCATGTGGACAACTGAGGCAATATTTTGAACAGAAAGGTATTCTTTTCACTGGAATAATTTGGATTGAAGATTATTTGACGGAAAGATATCAAAAAACTAAGGTAAATACTGATACATCAGAAAGTAAACTTAATTTGTTAGGTGTCCCACAGGGAAGTGTGCTTGGCCCGCTATTGTTTACATAAATGATATATACAAAAAATTTTAAAAGGTGTTTTGTAAATTTATTCGCGGACGACACACTTATATTCGTTTCAGGGAAAAACCATTATGAGATTACGGATATTTTGAACAGTGAGCTTGATATTCTGTATGATTGGTTATGTCAAAATCGATTGAAACTAAATAATACAAAAACACAGTGTATGGTTATCGGATCAAAAGTAAACTGCAAGAAATATTTGGACTTAAATTTATCTGTGAAGGTTAACAATTCCCCTGTTGGATTTGTAGCAGAAATCAAGTATTTGGGTGTTATTCTGCATCAGAAACTGAGTTTTCCTTCTCATATTGATTATTTATTTAAAAAAATAGGTAAACAGATTGGATTTTTCTCTAGGATATCATATCATATTTCATACTGGACAAAAATGTTGATTTATAAAACCATTATTATGCCCCATTTCAATTATTGTTGTTCTTTGTTGATATCATGTACTAAAGAAGATATATATATATATATATATATATATATATATATATATATATATATATATATATATATTTATATATATATATATATATATATATATATATATATATATATATATATATATATAGATTGCAACACAACAAAGTGATGAGGATTATCTTAGGCTGTAATAGATACACTCCTATTGAGAGTATGTTGTATACGTTGAATAGGCTAGATGTTGAGCAGTGTATAAAGAAGGCCAATATAATGATAATTTACAAGATTGAACATGGTCTCCTTCCAAAATATTTAGGTGCTTATTTGGAAAGACGGTCGGATTTTCATGATCACGATGTTAGATCGGGGCGGCATTTTCATATTCAAATGGTAAAATCAGCTTTGTTACAAAAGACTCATTTTTATGATGGAGTTAGAAGTTATAATACATTACCAGATAGTATTAAGAGCGTGTCAAATCTCAATGTTTTTTCTAAGAAATTATTCAATTACTTACTTATTAAATCTTAGTATTAAGTGTACTTATATACTTAATGTAATTACTAGCAAATTGCTAAATAAAGCTTACTTACTTACTTCATTGTATATTTGGTCCATGGCTGTGTCAATGATCAAAGTTTTCCTAGCAACTTTTCTTTTCAAGATTACTCAGGTGAATAGAATTTTTGAGCAAGTGATAACAATCTACATGATATTTTACTTCAAGTGTCTGTAAATCTACTACTCCTGAAATTTCTTTATTCTGTACAGCAATAAAAATCACAATGGTGTCACTTCAAATTGGAGTATTTATGTATGAAATGTGGCTTCGCCGATTATTATTTAATTTTGCTTCTCTTTCTTTATCAGCTTCTTGACCACAAAGGAAGTAGTTTTTTTCCAATCAACGTGAATTAAATCAATGATACTTCGGAGCCTCTTTTTCGGAGGCGAAATGAAGTTTCATTTGGCTTCTTATACATTTCAATATATTTTTTATTATTATACTTTTGCCGACAACTTGTATGCGCATAAACAAATTCAGTTTGCAAGTGAGGTAACAATCCATCCTGTCATTCTCTTGAAGCAGTTCTCAACATGGCTACTCCTCTAGTTATTTTTATAATATCAACCAAATCTGAATTGATATTAGAAGATTAACCCAATTTTGAAAAAATTAAAAGAACAAAAAAAATTTTGGTAAACTTTGCAATTTATATCATAAGAAACAAAATCCTACTTTGATTGTATAAATTCCTGAATTCTGTGATCATCTACCAATCTACTCCTATTGCTTTTATCATACTACTATTTTTTTTTTCAAAAGAAACTATGAAATATTTGTTCATATCAATATTTCTATGTATGTTTTTATTTATAGATAATTAGGAGAATTATTTTAAGTTTTCAATGACTCAACAAAACTATTTTAATATTTATTAATTCAATTTACATTTGTTTGTGGTCATGTAAGTTTGTGTTACTTGTAGGTTAAAATCTGGAAAAATTAATCTTACTACATCGTCACTTCCTAAAGAGAAGTTTACTACAGAGTTCAGTGAACATGACATGGAAGTTTTGAAAAAGTTTGAAATGATTTCGTTAAAAGGACATACTGTTCCATCAGCATCACCATATTCAGAGGGATATCCTAAAATGGAGGTGAATTAAATGTTTTTTTACTTCTTCAATACCTTCATTGTTCTCAAGTTTCTGGAGTTTATTCCTAAATTTTATAATCTACTAATTATACTGTAATACCGTCTTAAACCTTTCAACTCTGATACTTCCATATCATATATTACAAAAACAGTTACTTATAATGGTTTGACATTGCAAATTAGTTGTCAAACTTATGATATTTATAGTAACAAGTACAATCTGGGTTGATCAATAATAATGACAATGATTTCAGTAAAATTGTAGAAAATAGGTTTTTAAATACTCAAAAAACAGTTCATTTTGTTCACATCTAATTGCATAAATAGAAATGTTTATAATACACTCTTGCATGTTAATTAAGTTTACTTTCTTCAGTTTCTTGTTCAGATGAAATGGATGTTCTCTTTAGTAAAGTTAAAGTGACTAAATATTCATTATTCAGTTTTGTTGAACCTTTACGATTGACTATTAATCATATCAAGGTATTTGTGATATTGCATCAATCATTTACCTTATCCATTGCATATTATAAAATTAATATTAAGGAGCGTTCCCAGTAGCTAATTATATCCAACAAAGGTTCACATAAGTTACCAGTGTCTTCCGAATACAACTTCTAAGAGAAATCATATATCTATCACTTCAAACTTTGCCTTTTGCTCTCGTTTTCCAGATTGTATTATTTGATGATTTTCATTATTGTTTCAGAAAAACTTACTCACACAGGAGAAAGCTATAGACGAACTTCGAAAACATAATGTGACATATAAGATATTAGAGTTACAAAGAAATCCTTATGTTATGGTAGTCGAAGTGTGTGATAAGAAAATCACTCTACTAGGTTGTGGATCAACAAAAAATGAAGCGACAGTCAAAGCTCTAAACAAAACTCTTGAAGTACTTCAAGAAGGTTGTTCTCTCATCAGTTGAAGAGCTTAGAAATATTTTTGAAAACTATTTACAATTTTAATTTGAAGGTTATTGTTATATAAAAGTATTCTATTATTTTAATACTAAGCTTTTGTTTTTCATTGAGGATATATTATTGATTTGAATCAGTTTATCACATAAAAATATAAATTAACTTTTATTTTTTTCTGACTTAATTACCACGAATAGTGTAGGGTTAGATACGGGTCACAGCTTTAATGAATTAATTGAAAATGTATGACATTGTTTGAGCGTTGATATAAAAAGATGATTTTGAGGATGATTTTGAGGAACAAGAACGCCATCACGCATCAGAATTGTCTTTGGCTATGGTTTTGAATTCTTGGCAAATATTGTTCTTTAGGTCTTCTAGAGTGACAGGGTGGTTGCAGTACACTCTACATTTAAGATATTCCATAACAAAAAATCACAGGGATTCAGTTATGTGCTTATAGGGAGTGGGCAATTAATGTGTCCTCTTCGAGAACGAGAAATCAATTTTCCCTCGAAAAACGCCTGACAATGTGCAAGAAATGATTGGAATTATGGCAGCTGACTCTCTCCTGTGGAAACCACAGGATACTGTCACCTTGAAATTATTCAAGAGCAGAAGTGAAATAAGTTTGAAGCATATCCATATAACGCTGAAAATTTCTCGTACATTAAAATGTTCTTATAAAATTCATTGTTCATTTTGGAAACATAATCATTTCTTGAGAGAACTATCACATCGGATTTATCTGCTTCATTGATAGTTATAGACTACAGGCCCATATCAAAAAATGGATGGGTCATATGAACCACCAGGTGACGTATATAGGACGATATAAGAGCATAAAATAATAAGATTCAGCACTATGCCGTCACTCGAAAGCTGTCCAACTGAGTGCTGGTGAGAATTCAAAAGTGCAGGTAGAGGGAGTACATTTTGGTCATATATTTTTGTACGGCATTTTTACCATGGATAGATCCATGAAAAATAATGAGAAAGCGCGCAGTGCCGTAAAAAAATGGTGCGCCACAAAGTCTGTAAATTTTTTTGATTCTCTGACAATTTCCAGGGTAAATTTGGTCATTTCATTCTGTACGGCATCAGTTTCATACTGTTTCAATACAGCTTCTAATCCGTTATTCGGCAACGCCGTACAAAAATCATGCGACAAGGGGAAAAAATCGAGGGTTGCAACCCCCTCCCTTTCCGTGTTCCGGGGGGTGATTTGAAACAACATAAAATTAATTTAGTTTGAAAGTATTTTATGCATAAATAATATTTTTTTACATGCCGTACATCTTCGTTGGTCCAAATTTTTTGGAAAAATCCATAGAACGAAATGTAAGAAAAATCCATATAACGAAATGTAAGGTGAAATTCATGACGATATTTTTTTATACGGCATTGAGAGAGTTTATTTGTACTTAATGCAATAATTTATAAAAAATTAATGCCGTACAAATCTGAAAGTTCATATTGATAAAAAAGTAATAAAAATATTAAATAAATATAATTTACATATATATCGTCATTTTCATCAGCCTAAAAGATATGGTCTGCATTAAAATGTACGGCATCATTTTTTCCTAATTTATTTATTTTAATACTATTTAAAACAAGGGAAAAACATAGAAAATTGCTATATTTGATTAATCTATGAATATTTAAACTTTTGCAATAATTTAAAAAATTTCAGTTTTTGTACTTCTCTATAATTTTTTCTAGAACAGTTTCTTTTGAACGGTAATACTATATAACAATTAAATTTTACAATATCATGTTAAAAAAAAAGTTGCTATACAGAGTCAAATGATTTTACAGCTTTTATATCAAGTATACCATGAAATTAAGATATTTATTAATATACATTCAAATGAACAATAATTTTTTGACGGCATTATTTTTAATAGTACTTTTGAGTGCTAAATAATGTTTTGGAACCGAAGCCGTACTTTTTCAAATCACCCCCCGGACCACGGAAAGAGAGGGGGTTGCAACCCTCGATTTTTTCCCCTTGTCGCATGATTTTTGTACGGCGTTGCCGAATAATGGATTAGAAGCTGTATTGAAACAGTATGAAACTGATGCCGTACAGAATGAAATGACCAAACTTACCCTGGAAATTGTCAGAAAATCAAAAAAATTTACCGACATTGTGGCGCACCATTTTTTTACGGCACTGCGCGCTTTCTCATTATTTTTCATGGATCTATCCATGGTAAAAATGCCGTACAAAAATATATGACCAAAATGTACTCCCTCTACCTGCACTTTTGAATTCTCACCAGCACTCACACGGCATAGTGCTGAATCTTATTATTTTATGCTCTTATATCGTCCTATATACATCACCTGGTGGTTCATATGACCCATCCATTTTTTGATATGGGCCTGTAGTCTATTATTATTAATTTCAATATTCTGTTTCAAGGATTTTATGTCATCTAAATATTTATTTGGTTTTGGAACCTGATGGCTTCCAAGAATTTTTTAAATTTTGAATTCGGCTAACGCTGGATCAACAGTGGTTTAAAAGCTAAAATATAGTTCCAACAGCTAATAATTCTTTCGCGTTTTCATCAATACTATTTGGAATGAATTTATGTTCTTTTTCTAACAGACTGACTTCAGAATTAGAAAATTCAATATCGCTGTAGTTTATGATTCTGTCACTGAATTCTCGGGATCTTTCTGATTGATGCATATTTGAGACTAGCGTCACTTTTTGATTTTGTTTGAGAACGTTTAGTTTTTTGGATTGATATTTGAACTTTTCAAATATAAGTTTACTAATGTCACCTCTAACGTGATCGTCATAGGAATCAAATTTTAAAGGATGTAGTTCATTAGTTAATTCAGCATGTATTACCTTAATATAATTCTGTATAACATCTCGTTTCTTGAATTAATGTCTAAATTCTTCTTTCATCCAGATTGTTTGGGCCACTCTTGTATCTTTTCTGACGGCTGTGGTTGAAGACTTCGTTGTTATTCTGACATAGTTAGGAATAAGATTATTCCTCAGGCACTTTTGGTTCAACCATATATTTAGACTACACAAACTGTAACTCTTTTCTTGTTAGCTTTGATGTTGATAATATGTTCTCCAAGAAACCAGCAGAAGAGTGTTTACCACTTGTCTTATATTTTCCAACAACCCACTATGGATATTATTAAAATAAATGATATTACTTCCAATTTCATAACAAAATTTTGAACAATAGTTTTGCGACCACTGCGAGACAATTATATCAGTTTTTGAAATATATTAATAGTATTCACCCAAATATAACGTTCAAAATTGAAAAAGAATTGGATCGACAGATAAATTTTTTGGATTTAACTATCTTCCATAATAATAATACTTTTGAGTTTCGACATATACCAGAAATAGACCAGGGTAGAAGCCTCTAAAAATGATAAAAAGTGAAAAAAAATAATAGTAGAATGAAACCCATTGGAAAAGAGGGAGAATATAATAGAAATGAAAGAAAAAATGAATTACGGGCGATCTGAGGTCGGGAAGGGGGTGAGTTTTTAAGGGTACAAAACGGTTTATCTCGATTTCCGGCAAAACTAAAAGTCCTATGGAAAAAAGTCGAATGGCAAAATTGTAGGTAATAAAAAGATCTACAACTTTTGTATTTACACTTTTTCACATAACCTCAAAATTTATGTGAAAAGTTCAAAGAACCAAGTTTTAGGTTTTTTATTTTTATCTTTTACAAAAAAAATTTTTTTCACGAAATTTGGTGAGAACTTACCTTTTTATGTCGCAAATACGCTGTAATTTATTTGATTCAAAAATTTTTCACTTTATTTCGACTTAATATCGGAAAAAAACCCTAATTTTCAATCGAAAATTTTCCCGTCAAAATATCAGCTTTTTTCGAAAATTTAGTATGCTTTCTGTTCGTTGAAATCTCAGCTTTCTGATGGTGTAAAAGGAAATACATCACTATAGTAAATGTTAAACAAATAAGTTAATAAAGTTAATATTTTATAATACATCTAAAATATTTTGAGAAAGTTGTAGAATCTTCTTTAAACTATATGGGTAGATGCTTATTTATTGCTATTTTAAGATAACTTATATACTTGAGTGACCTACGGAAAATTTTAGCCCATCAAATCGTATTTCATAGCGAATTGGTGAAGGGGCTAGGAGGGTCTGGGCCTTACTACATACCTGTTATTTCGTATCTGCTGTAAAATTTACTATAGTAATGTTTTTTTTCACACTATCGGAAAGTAGAGATTTCAACGAATAGAAAGCATACTAACTTTTTGAAAAAAGCTGATATTTTGACGGGAGAATTTCCGATTGAAAATTAGGGTGCTTTTGATATTAAGTCAAAATAAAGTGAAAAAATAAATATTTTAAATCATATAAATTAAAGTGTATTTGAGAAATAAAAAGGTAAATTTTCACCAAATTTCGTGAAAAAAAAAAATTTGTTTGTGAAAGATAAAATTAAAAAACCAAAAACGTGGTTCTTTGCATTTTTCACATAAGTTTTGAGGTTATGTGAAAAAAGTGTGAATACAAAAGTTGTAGATTTTTTTATTACCTACAACTTTGTCATCTGACGTTTTTCTATAGGGCTATATAAACATTCAGCTTTTAACTCTATGATCCACAAAGCGTTTTCAATTCCATTATCCGTACCAAAATGAGGAAAAGAAATTTCTACTATAAAAATAATTTCTTCACATAATGGTTTTCATACAAGTTTGATAGATAAAATGATAAAGAAAAAACTTAATCAACTAGCGTACCACCGCATATATCCTCAATCGAAAGTAGAAAAATCAGAAAAATTTATATTTTTAACATATTTTGGTCCTCTAACAGAAAAAGTTGCTAATGTCATATCTAAATATAATATTAAAATTGTTTTCAAACCTAAGACAAAACTCTCAGGATTTTTATTCAATGCCAAAGATATCACTTCAAAATTTGGAAGTTCAGGAGTTTATAAGTTGATTTGTCCTCTATGTCAAGGAGTGTATATAGGTCAGACTGGTCGATCGTTCAAAACAAGATTTGAAGAACACCAAGAATCTTTTTTCAAAAATAAAACGGATCAACGTCTTCAAATCATTGCCGTGAAAACCACCACCCGTTTCCACAAAAAAATAACTTTAAAATTATGCACAAATTACAGAAAGGAACCAAACTAGCTTACTTAGAATCATTAGAAATTTTTATATTCAATCATAATGCAAAAGATATCTTGCTGAACGACCAGATTGACTTGATATATTCTCCTATATTTTGTATATTCAAACAATAATGATTTTTCTAAGAACATTTTATTGTACCAATTTGGGAAATCCACATCTATTAGCCCTTCTTGAAATGTACATTCGAGACCAGACCACCGAGGAAGCAGCATCGCCCTGGGAAAGCGGTGAATTCGACGGCAAGCGACTGAAACTGAAGACGACGAGGAGTGAAGAAGGACCTAGATGGGCTGAGAGATTGTCCATCAGACACGTTCTTCATCGGTTCGCTAGTAAGGAGCAGCGCCCAACAGAGGACGGCACGGTGGGATGGAAGCGGATCGTCAGGTTCGAAGACGAATGATGCTCGTTGAAGACGACGAGAGTGAAGATGGTTATTGGATCTCGATGTCGGAGTAATGGCCATTGCAGACGACGAGTGTGAAAATGGATGTTGAATCTCGAGGTCGGAGTGATGAGCATTGTTCAAGTTCGAACCAACCTGGGATGAAGCGAACATACTTCCAGTCGACAGAGAATGCCACGGGCAGTCGTCAGGTATGTTTACTTGATTTCAAAATTAATGCGACGCGACGCAGAGAGATATACACTTGGGTCTTGAAATATAGACACAAGGAAGGGAACAGGTTCTAGTGCTGACCGCAGCACGAGAGTCCTAATCTAAGTGTGAGACTGGAGGTTTAGTAGGCTTATGCCCGGAAACCGAAAGAACAGAGGTGTTTTTAGTGGGTAGGCAATGTTGATATATTTATATATATCAACTATTGAATCCCACACAGGCCGGGTTCGCAACCGGTATCGCTTTTGAAGTTTTCACCTCGATTGAAAAAAAAAAAAAAAATTGAAATGTCCTCCTCTTGTCTATTTAGGTACCTGCAATAATTCTTTCCCACCCGTGAGCGCAAATCTGTAACTATGTATTCAGTTCTTAACTCAATCTGCCCGATGATGGTCTAGTGACCGAAATTGCAATCGCAGTGTAATATTTTTTAAAGTATTTTTGTGATAATAAACGTACTAAATTCAAGTTTTGTTTTTGTTCATCCTGTTAAATTATCACATAGTAACGACGGATTCCATCAACTATTTAAATTTTATGAGGTTGTATATCTCTGAAGTTTTCAGTTTTTGAAATATTGCCAGATGAATTCTATAATTTTTTGTCTCGTGAAAATTCTTATCAATTATTACACTACCCCACTCACTTGCAGCTTCTTTGTTATCATTTTTTAATCCTGCTGACCATTTCTTGTATGGATAAAACCGAGTGGGCTATTGTTATAAATTAAAAACCCTGTATTTCCATAATATTTTCGTTAATTCAATAAATTTTTAATTCGTGAAAATTCTTATCAATTATTACACTACCCCACTCCCTTGCAGATTTTCTACTATTGTTTTTTTCAATCCTGCTGACCATTTCTCGTATCGATAAAACTGTGTGGGCTACACTTTTTCAACCCTGCTGAACATTTGTAGTATCTATAAAACGAAGTGGGCTATTGTTATGAGTGAATATCCTTTCGTTTATGTGTTGTTGTCATATTTTTTCGATGCGCTACCTACTTTTTGGAATTGTGGAATTGTAATGAGGCCGGAAATGGTTGTAATTAATCGTAATCAATTTTTATTGACTGTAATTGAGCCCGCTAAATGCAAAACTCTGTATGTGACATTTTGTTGATTTTACAGTAAACGATAAAAACGTATTGTGCTTATGTTCAGTGTTGCCGTTTCGTTTTTGACAAATATGCTAAAATCTGTCGGGAAAAATGCTAGAAAATGCCAAATGAATTTATTGATATGCTAAAAAAAATGCCAAACAGTTTTAAAGTATTTTTTAATACAAATATAAAAATTTAATATTTATTTTGATTAATAATTAATTGATTTTAAGCAAAATCAAAAAAATATATAATGTAGGAACATTTTGTTCTATGCAACATCATGTTGTCCGTACTTCTACTGTCAGAAAATGTTGTCTTGCATATTTCTGATAGGCAATAGACCCTTGAAATTGCGGTGTGCTCAGTTAAACGTTACTATCACAAAACATCAACTATTTACGCATAAACGTAAAATGAAAATCGTCTTAATCGTAGCTAACTCGCTTCGGGCTTCGGGTGCTAACTGAGCGATTCCCCTAATCGTAAAACGTAAACAAAACAATCGTTTCTTCGAATATTGATGAATTCCCCTAATAGATAATTATGTTAGGTTTCAGAAATGCCAATAGACTTTATCTTGATATGCATTTATTCCTTAGGAAAAGTCATTCAGGTGCTAATATCCATAGCAGATTGAAAATTTTCTATTATAGGTAGAGGGAGGCCAAAAAATGCTAAAAACATGCAATATGCTAAACTCAAATTTTACATGCTGAGACAAAAAAATGCTAGATTTAGCATTAAAAATGCCAAAACGGCAACACTGCTTATGTTTCTCTTCTCAGAAACCCGAAGAATGTTTCTAATAGTAGTAACCGATAACTGTAATCGAACAGCCTTGCAATTGTACCTATAGATGGCCTAGCGGATTGGAAAAATAGGTATAAAAGATACACTTGCAGAGTTTTGCACTTGAAAGCTAAATTTACGAAGTTTTGCATTTGAACTTACCCACTTAGACAAATTAATTTTCTCATCAAAATTTCAATCATGACAAAAAATCCATACGTTTTTTTTATAATTTATTGCAACATAGAACATAAAATGAAAAAATTATTGTAACAAAATCAAAAAAGAACATTTATCCCAAATCGTTGTTATTCGACACGCGGTCACATCAGGAGTTGTCACGTGTTGACAATTGCACCCTGTGATTGGTTGTTTAAAAGTACGAAGTTTTGCATTTGACACATAGATATTTTTACAGAGTTTTGCATCTGACGTTAACATTTACTGACTTGTAACATGTAAAATATGAAGTTGTGCATCTAACAATCTGTACAGTGCTTTTGTCCATTACTGAATCTATCTAACCCACGATTAACCTCGTTTTTAATTTTTTTTGCAAATACAGAGTTTTGCATTTAGCGGGCTCAATTAATTGAAATTAATTGAAACTAATTACAGAAAAGTTCTGAATCAAATATAATTAATAAAGTATAAGTGTGGTGCAGCGTAAGACTAATTCTACACTACAACTTCATCACCTGAGTTCTGCAACTGTAATTAATTTTTGGGAATAGGTGTAATAAATTGTAAATAATGTGTAAAATATTCACGTATAGTGAAATAGGTTGTGGGGTATAAAATCTGGTGTATCTTGAGGGAGATCAATAACAACGTAAACGTAACAACGTTACATATCTATTCCCACACATGCTCCGGCACAGGTAGACCTCTCCGATGGACCGTATCGTGTGTGCCCGGCGTTAAGATAGAAATAATATTCATCTACTATCGTTGTATGACATCAAAGTGTCATTTTATCAAATTTGATGTGCTAATGATAGAAATTGCCTCACAGGTGCTTCAATGAGTTACTTTACCACACTTACAAGGTAATGTGATACGCGTACCAATTTGGGAAATCCACTTCGATCTGTAATTATGTATTCATATCTTAACTCAATCTGCCCGATGATGGTCTAGTGACCGAAATTGCAATCGCAGGATTATATTTTTCAAAGTATATTTACCCCGAGGCGAAGCTAAAGGGGTTTATAGTCTCACGACAAAAAGTTGGGATCTGGTTCGATTTTAAAAATTCCAGCAGATATCGATAAAACACATATGGTTTCATAAGGGACTTTTTTTTCCTCATTTTTGCCCACGAAGAATAAAAAAATATAGCGTTTTTTTAGATAGGCATTACGACATGCACATGCGCTGAGGGGTTTTATCATTCCTAGTGCTACGCAGTAGGATGTCCGAATTTTTCAACTTATGTTTTTGTTCATCATGTTGAATTATCACGTAGTAACGACAGCTTCAATCAACTATATATATATATATATATATATATATATATATATATATATATTTATATATATATATATATATATATATATATATATATATATATATATATATATATATATATATATATATATATATATATATATATATATATATATATATATATATATATATATATACCTATATATATATATATATATATATATATATATAAATATATATATATATATATATATATATATATATATATATATACCTATATATATATATATATATATATATATAAATTTATATATATTATATATATATATATATATTATATATATATATATATATATATATTTATATATATGTAGGATGTCCGAATTTTTCAACTTATGTTTTGTTCATCATGTTGAATTATCACGTAGTAACGACAGCTTCAATCAACTATATATATATATATATTATATATATATATATATATATATATATATATATATATATATATATATAATATATATATATATATATTATATATATATATATATATATATATATATATATTATATATATATATATATATATATATATATAATATTATATATATATATATATATATATATATATATATATATATATATATAAATATATATATATTATATATATATATATATATATATATATATATATATATATTTATATATATAAATATTATTTATTAGAAAAGACCGTTATAATACTTTCACTATATCAGCTGTCCCTCGATTGTATGCTCCATTTTTCTGCCTTCGTCCCTATGTTCCAAAATTCTTGATCCGAAATTTAAAAAAATCCGTTAGCAGGGAATTTCAAGGGTTTTAACGTCATATCAATCAAAACTTTTTTCAGTCCTTAATTTTGAAAAGGGTGAGTTCAAAGAGCAGTGGCGTAGATAACTGTTTGCGATGGTGGGGGGGGGGGATATGACAGTATAAAATTCCATAAGTTTTTCTTCTAAAGTACTATTTTTGTTGATGAAATTAATCTTTCATGTTGTACAAGATAAGCCGAAAAATTGAATTAAATTGCAAAAAATTTAAATAAATTGATTTGCAAAAAAATAATTAAAAATTAGTGAAAAATTGATTTATAATAAATTGGATATATACATCATTCAAAATATTCTTGGGAAAATAAGAGTAGAAAATTAAAAATTCATTTATGACTTCGTCAGCTTTGATTTCAATGTCACGATGAATTGCCAGAGCAGCCAAACCATTCAATAACAAAACAATGAGTTATCAATTTGCAATTAATTCCATATAGTCAGAAGGGTCATAACAAACTCACTTCTTTCATCCTGCTCCTTTGAATCATTTTTATTCTCTTCAAACGTCGATACAGGCAATATATTGATATTCGGAAATTTTTCTTCTAGGCAATCATCCAGCTCTTTTAATGAATTTTTAGGCTTAAAATCGCCTCTACGTTTCAAATATTGCTTCCACACTTTCAACCCAACAAGAAGAGCAAGTGTGGCAGCAAGAAATTTTTGATAAAATTCGCCAGTTTTGATGAATTTAACAGCTGCTTTGTGAATTTCGTATAATTCAGGCTTGAAAAGCACCAAAAATTCTTTCAATATATCTTCATGATTAGTAAATCTTTCTCCAAGATCCATGATGTAGAAGTCCAGAAATGGATTAAACACCATCACGCGAAACTTTTACTTACTAGACAATTTTTATAGACTTCAAAATATTAAGGAGTAATTAACAAGAATTAGTCCTATTTTTCAAGAAGCTTATATTTTGGTACCTAGTCTACATTAAATTATTCGAAATATTAAATATGGATTGAAAATCTTCTATGAGCAGAAGTCACGCTCCTCGAATGTAAACAGGAAGTTTAATCGGTCACTAGAACCAAAAAACGTGCTCAGAAGAACTCAAATAGCTGAAATGGACAATTTTATTTACGTAGGAAGAAGTCAACCAAAACATCCTCGCAGTTATCCTCTTTATGAATTTTATACTACGCTATTAAACAAAACTGTTCGAGCTTTAGATATAATACTACACTATCAAACAAAAGCTCGAGCAGTTTTGTTTGAATTTAGAAATAGAAGTGCGAGGAGATTTTGATTGACTTCTTCCTTTCGAAATAAACATTTTCCGTTAGAACCATTTGAACTTTTATAAACATGTTTTTTGCTAATATAGTGCCCGATTAAACTTACTAATTAAACAACGTATAAAACATTTTCAAAACTACTAGTAACTTTACCCAAAATTATAAAAATGATTCAATTTCTTGATTCATTATAATGTTAAAATTACGAGTAGGTATATCATTTACAGGTGCTCGATATGTAGGTACATAATTATAGCGAGCGTCTTTTTCGTGGCTGTTGATCGGTTGGCCTGCGCGAAGCGCGGAAATTATACAATCCTCAATTGCACAGCCTTCTCAAAAACATATCTAGATGATTTTTATATAATTGCACATACATAATGCCAAAAGAGGCGCTAGGGCTTAATAAATTTCATGTATACTTGAATACGTTGATACGGAGACTTTTATTCAATTATATTATAATTTTCGTAGTCTCTATGGGGGAGGATTGATCCCCCCTATCTACGACACTGGTGCAGGGCTTGGATGAACCAGAATTAGTAGGTACCTGAATGCAAACTTTCAATCACCATATCATATCTCCTTCAATTTTTATGGTAAACAAATAATCAAAATTTTTATTAAGAAAAATCCTAAAATTAACATTTGAAACATTTTTCAATATCATAAATAGTTTTTGGACTATTTGAAGGAAAAGCAATTTTTTTCCAAAATTACGAAATTATTTTTTTCTACGACCGTGCGTTTTAACCCACTTTTTACGCATTTTAGTTTTGAAAGTGTCACTTTCCCGTACTCATGCGGGAAAGTAAAATTATTACTCCGAAAATCAGAAGAAAAATATATCGAATAAAATTCTCTGTACTACAAATGACTTAAAACCGTTGCCGTCAACGTCATCTTTATGCGACCTGCAACCGATGCCATCCTCATCGACGTCATCTACCTTCCAGTTGAAACCAAATAACTCCACTGGACCGGCAATTCTTACTAGTCTACAGAATGCAACAAATTGTGTTTTCAATATTAATGTTTATAATAATTAGTAGTTTTTAGTTAAAGTTTTGTATATTATTATGTCTGTTGGAATAAAATAATTTTTGAATAATGGATTGGTATACTTTTTTGTATATACGGTCGTAGAAAAAAGAATGTTCCTAACTCATGCGTAAAGTGTCTTTCTCGCACTTGACTGCTTGCCCGAACTCCGCTCCGCGTCGTTCGGGTCAACTGCAGTCGCGTGCGGGAAAGTATCACTTTCCGCACTTGTTAGGAAAATAACTATTTCTGTAATACGCATTCCAAACCGGTAAAATCACATGGATCATATCAATAACACCTAAATAGACATAATTCCAAGTGCGTTACAATTAACTTCAATTAAGATCGTAACGACGAGGGTATGATTGTTAATTTTTTTCAAAAAAAAAAGAGCGACTTTATTTTTGTTATAAGTCAGTCAATTCTTATGTAAAAGACTTTTATCAATAATCATTTTAAAATTTTTTTATGTACTTCAAAAGTGTTCTCTCGAGTTTTTCCCAAAAATTTCACCATTTTGAAGTTATTTGAGGTTGAAAGTTTTCAATTCTGAGATTCTCGAAAAATAATCATCCTTCAACGAACAATACCTCAGGTACTATTTGGCTTAACAGAGATCATTCAAAAACGAATCCCTTTGTTTTTTCATCAGCTACATCTTTGTTCTGAATGAATTTTGTGATAAAATGAAAACTTTTAGATTATTCGTGGGAAATGGTTGAAAATCGTGCGTTTTTCAACGAAAACGCACAGGATATAATATCAACTGGAAAAGTATCAACTTTACAAAACAACTTTTTAGATCAAAAGTTGTTTAGAATTGGTCAATCTTTGGATCTCTTATTTTGATTCCCCTAGAAGAGGTTGCTTCTACCCCTTAGGAAGAATCCAGCTTCGGCACAGGGTAGATTCTAAGAAGTTTATAAATACTACCTTAATCCCAATTTTCAAGGAAATCGACCTTGATTCTCAAAATTTCAAAAGAAAACGGCTGGTGATATATATAAAAAAAGTGTGTGTGTGCAATTCAATATTACGAAGTCAGGAGATACCTATACTATTCCCATCCGTACCTACATACGAATTCGTGAATATGTTCAAGTAAATATTTTATTTCAAAATTAAATAATAATGACAATAATTAAAATCACTGCAACAAGGACGTTTCATGAATTGGCTATGTATATTGTACAGCTTTTGCATTTACTTGTCTGTAGATGAATGTGCGCATGCTTTGATTTACAAAAGAAATTTATTGGAAGGTATATTATATTATATCACATATACATATACATATATATATATATATATATATATATATATATATATATATATATATATATATATATATATATAATATATTTATCGTATTAATGTTGAAAGTATGATTCTCATACACAAAAATTTTAGAAATAGAAAAAGATCAAAAACGCGGAGAAATTTTAGAAATGTTACATATTCAACAAAATTTAAATGAAGTCGTAAATGATAGAACAGATATCAAACATTTGAGTTCAATATACGCAGATTTAATTCTTTAATTTTTCTAAGAAACCTAATAAATCAAAACAAAATAATTCAACAAACAAACTCTAACCACAACAACTCATCTTCTTAGACAAAATCTAAACATCTAGAATTTTCAATTTTTCTAAAAAGAAAGTATAGTTTAGAACATGTGATCTCCAAAATCACAAGTAATGTCTTTTTAAAGACAACAATCAAATATTTTAAACCTATTTTGTACATTACGTGGGTGAAGGTTTCTGTGGTTCCCTTCCCATCTTATATCAACAGACCTGTCTGTTGATATTGGACTAAATAGCACGTAATTAATAACTGAAGACGGCCACAGCCACAATGAGAAATTTTTGAAAATAAGATAAATTCTTTGACTCTTCAAAATCAAAATAATTTTTACCTATTTCGAACATTACGTAGGTAAAGGTTTCTGTGGTTTCCCTTACCATCTAATAATAACAGATTTGAATGTTAATATTGGACTGAATAGTGAATAGCACGTAATAAATAACAAAGAACGGCCACAGCCGAAAAATTTTAGTGAAACATAGTAGTCTTTTTCTATTCACAATTTTCAAATCAATAAATGTCAAAGAAATTTCAATTTTTCCAAAAGTTTTGATAAAGCCACGAATGTCGTGGCGAAACGTCAACTTTTCAATAAAATCCAGTTTTTTAAGATTCAACAAGCCTGTTATTGCTAATAATTATCAAGAGATTAGAAATAGTTCACAGGCAACAACAATTCGAATAAATATATATATATATATATATATAAATATATATATATATATATATATATATATATATATATATATATATATATATACTGTCTAAGAGCATTCCAAAAAATATTTTCTTAATTTTTTTTATTTGAATACTTATCACAGTAAATGGGTGGTTCTATACTCAGCGAATTATAGAAATTCTCTTTATCCTCTCTGTATCTTGCTTTAAGTAGATAGTTTGTTGCTAATTCATTTTTGGTGAAACAATAACTCATGGCTGCCAATTGACAACACTGAAGAAATTTTGTCGTTTCTTGAAGACACTTGATTTTATTGTCTTCATAAAGTTCCAAGGGTTTAAAGTAATTGTGAAGAGCTCGAAAAGTGAGTGGTAGTTTTCTGATATCTTTTTTTGTTTCATCTTTCATTTCAGGACATCCGTCCTTTTTATCTATTTCTTTGTTCTTTATTGGCATCAACAAATACTTGATTGATGATATTAAACTACCCACACTAAAATTATTATTTTCAAGTGTATGCGTTGGAATAATAGGTTGTACTCCTTTTCCATCCAAACCTTGTAAATAAAAAATTATAGACAATATGTAATAGATGTTGCATTATACAAGTTATGAATTTTTTCATATTTCTTTTTTCTAATTTCCTTATTATGTTTCTACTAAATCCTATTTTCTGATATGGTGTTTATTACAAGGTCTCAGATAATGGTATATTGAGCCTATCTGTTTAATCTAGAAGCGAACAGTACCAACTTTAATACTTATAATTCATACTTAATGAAACAGAAACTATAGGTATTCAAAGCAACGGCAACAGTAAAACAGCTTTATCATTTATTCTTGTACAGTAAATTATTCTTATTTCATTTTTAGAATAAGTAAATTTGAATCAGAGAGAAATTCTGAGCTGAACTGTAAATGGTTGATTTTTTATAAAAATCCTACAAGATATGATTCTATAATAATGGAATATTATGTTATATCTGCGAAGAATGAAACACAATTAATTGAGCCCTAAAATATGATTTTGATTGTTACTATGATAATGGTTTTCGATTTCATTGTTCATTTGTTGATATTTTTTTAATATCAAATTAAAAATTAAAAAACTATGTCACTTCATGAGTTTCCAGTTCTCAAATAGAAATTATCCTACTTTGAACTGAAAGTTAATGTAATGCTGTAACGTATATTGCACTGTTATGATGAAAAATTTATTGTTATAGATCAACCAAATTAATATTCAATAACCGAATATAACTTACTGGTTTTAGTGGTAATACTTCTGAATGTCTGCAATTTGTAGTTTGGTACTCGATCAAGAAGTCTTCCTAAGATATCTGCAACTTGAGGCAGGTAAGGTGCATCTTGAATTGCCATACTAAAAGATTTCTGATAGGCTGGCAACCTGATATCCCTATACAGTTTGCAAAGGTATTCAAATGCCCTACAACAAAAGAAGAGAGAGATAGAGTTGCCCAATGATAAATATTTATATTAAATCCTTACTGATATGTTGTTGCGTGTTTTTTTCTGACGTACGTCCATGTTAATCTTAATCGAAAAATTGCCAAGCTTTGTAATCCCGCTAATATTGTCCTACATGATTGGTAGTTGGAAATGTTGTGGCATTTATAGGCTACATTAATGAATCTTGCGATAAGTCTTGCCCTGATCTGAAAACAAAATGGAAAATCTTTTTTTCTACAAGCGTGCGCTTTCAACGCTTTTCCCGCACTCATTTCAATTTGTAAATGGTCACATTGCCAAACATTGCGGAAAAAACCCTGCTATTCCATTTCCGCACTCGTTTGCGTGCGGTAATGGAATAGTGGCGATTTTTCCCGCACGCTTTTATTAATGAATAAACTGAATAATGACATGGCTCTATGCACCGTACGCCACCGACGATGGTACTATGGAAACGACATGTGAATTAACATAATATGTCATTAGTATGAAATTATTCGAATATATCAAATCGAATTTAATCGGTGTGTTAAAATCTCCGTTATAATGGATACATCTGATGATGACCTGCCCTCAGAAATATTAGTAGCATCTTATGAAGCCAGTTTGAATTTGCTGCCATCAAAGTCAAAGAAGAAATATGAGAAGCAATATTCTGATTTCATTGATTGGTGTAATTCCAAAAAGGTGAAACCGAGAAAGGAGGAATTGTTTTCGGCTTATTTTATGGAAATGTCTAAAATGTGGAAACCGAACACGTTATGGTCCCGATATTCTATGATAAAGAGTGTTTGTAAAGTTAAACAAGATTTGGATATTGGAAAATTCCATAACTAACTGCCTTTTTGAAAGACAGAATATTGGATTTCGTCCAAAAAAGGCCAAAATTTTTAATGAAGAAGACATAACAAAATTTATGAGTGAGGCATCTGATGAAATTTACTTAATGATGGAATTGGTAACAATTTTTGGATTAGCTGGTGCCTGCAGACGAGAGGAACTCACCATCGACGATATAGATGATAAAGGAAACTTGATCATCGTCAATATAAAGACTCCAAAAATCATTCATCAAGATACTTTGTTATATCCCAAGACACCAACAATGGATATGAATATGTACAGAAAATATATAAATTTACGTCCGAAGGAAACGCCACATCGCCAATTTTCCATAAAGTACAATCGGGGAAAATGTATGATTCAACCTGTCAGAATCAATACAATAGGAAAAATACCGTCCGAAATTGCAGGTTACTTACGCCTACAAAATCCGGAATTGTACACAGGTCACAGTTTTAGGCACTCCTCGGCTACTTTCCTAGCCAATTGTGGAGAAGGTATCACAAATATTAAACGTTTAGGAGGATGGAAGTCAACTCCTGTTGCTGAGGGATACTTGGAAGAATCTATAAATCAGAAAAAAGGAATGTCCACTAAATTTCTTAGTTTGAATGCTCCGTCCTCTTCAAACTGTAATACAGAATCATCATCTTCCAAGGAGCAGCTGACTTCGACCAATATGATGACTTCTGCTATAAACTTGCATAACGCGACCAACTGCACGTTTACATTTAATATAACTAATAACTAAATATTTCTAATGAATATATTTACATTATATAATTTTGATTAAGAGCACTAAAAAAAAGCACCAAAAAAAGAAGAAAGAAACAAAATGTACTTAGATTCCTTATTACAATTCATTTTTAGGTGCTGTTAGTTAGTCTCGTTTTCTTTTCAATTAATAAAGAATTTATGAATATTTCAGTTTAGATTTATTTCATACGCTTGTAGTCTCTATGCACCGAACTTCAACGATGAGAGTACGATGGTAACGACAGACATGTAGAATTGCCATTCAAATCAAATTTGATCTGTGTGTTGAAATCTAATCGATCTCGTATAAGCGCTTGTAGAAAATAGTATATTACATAATAAGTGTGGTAACTAGGTTTTTAGCACACGCTAAGTGAAGTTTGAAAAACGAGCCGCAGGCGAGTCTTTTCATTCACTTAAGTGTGCTAAAAACCTTTACCACGCGAGTTATGTATACTATTTTATCTACAACCGTTCGTTTTGATTAAATACAAATTAATTATAGTCTAAAATTTCCCAACTTGGTCACTAGCAATGTTTTAACTTTTTTTATTGTTATGAAAATTAGGATGTCATAGCGACAAAAAAAAGCAACGCCACTTTGAAGTTGTCAGTCAAAATGTCAGTCGAAAATATGGAGATTTCACGGCTAGTTTAATAATTTTTTACCGCACTAGTGCGTTAAAGTAATAGTTACCGCACTAATATGGGTGTGTAAAAACATAATTTACGCACGGTTGTAGATAATAGTATATTATTTCATAAGGAGGAGAAGTAACACTTTTCATGGCGAGCTTGAGCTTACCCGCCGAACGCAGTGAGGCGGGTAATTGAAAGCAAGCCATGAAAAGTCACTTCTACTCCGAATGAAATATGTTATTTTATTTTCAAACGTTTTGAAATTCATAAAAATCTGAATATCCATTTTTGGATTGATTCACATTTACGCATATAATTCTATCCACTTACTATCGTTATGAATTATGGAACATTTGCCTAGTTACGGTTGCCACGCAAAATTGATTCTGACAGATATAAAGTAAAATAAATTGATAGTTATAATTCGCAACCTGGTGAGAAGTGATTGAAAGTGAAAATGACGTTTGAATTGGAGAATTTTTTGTTCATGGTTACTAATTCATCTTTTGCATAGCAACACTTTTCCTGCCGCCGTCCGGAAAAGTGTTGCATAGCAACACTTCTCCTCCTTGGCGGAGAAATAGAACTTTTCGATGATCCTGTCAATCGAGAAATGACGTTATTATTGTACGCTTGAAAATAAAATATTGTTCCTAACTCTTGCGGAAAGAGTCATTCCCGCACTCAACTGCTTACCCGAACTCGGCTTCGCGTCGTTCGGGTAACGGCAGTTTCGTGCAGGAAAATATCTCTTTCCGCACTTGTTAGGAAATAGTATATTACATAATAAGTGTGGTAACTATGTTTTTAGCACACGCTAAGTGAAGTTTGAAAAACGAGCCGCAGGCGAGTCTTTTCATTCACTTAACTGTGGTAAAAACCTTTACCACGCGAGTTATGTATACTATTTTATCTACAACCGTTCGTTTTGATTAAAAACAAATTAATTATAGTCTAAAATTTCCCAACTTGGTCACCAGCAATGTTTTAACTTTTTTTATTGTTATGAAAATTAGGATGTCATAGCGACAAAAAAAGCAACGCCACTTTGAAGTTGTCAGTCAAAATGTCAGTCGAAAATATGGAGATTTCACGGCTAGTTGAAGCTGCTACGGCGAACTTGCTACCACAGAAATCCGGAATTCGCTACGAAAAGGCCTATGATATGTTAATCGAATGGTGCTCCCATAAAAAAGTGGATAACATTAATGAAGATGTATTAATTGCCTATTTTGAAGATGAGTGCAGGGAAAGGAAGTCGCTTTGGTGATATTATTCGATGCTGAAGTCCACTTTGTCCATAAAAAAGGACATGCAGATAGACAAATTTCCAAGATCAATAGCTTATTTGAAAAGTAAAACCATAGGCAATAATAATAATAATGATTTTCACCGCACTAGTGCGTTAAACTGATTTTTACCGCACTAGTGCGTTAAAGTAATAGTTACCGCACTAATATGGGTGTGTAAAAACATAATTTACGCACGGTTGTAGATAAATACCTATTTCGATGGTTTGTGATACACAATGATATATTTCAGCAATAATTATGTCACTATCAGTTTTCATTCTGGTTCGTTATTTGAGGGTATGGTATGAAATTATCTATGCCTTAAACATATAACAATCATGTTGTATGTTGATAAACCAGAATTCTCAATATTCAATTTAAATAGAAAAATAATGGAAACTCAATTCTACAGAGATTAATGTTTTATATATCTGAGAACAGAAATACACTTCGCAAAGAGTTACCAGAAATCAATTTAGATGCTCAGAATACCTGATAGAAATCCATTTGAACTTCCTCGAGTATATGAGAGGCAATTTTTGAAGATACTTTTTTTTTCAAATCAATAGGCAGATTGCCTAAATGGCCTTGACCTGTGTCCTCAGTCGACAATTTTTTTATTTTTTATATTTTAATTCTTCTTAGGTCTTATCGAGGATAGAAAATACAAAGTAAACAACGATTCTCACAGTTTTAAACCTAAAGCTTTAATAAAATCAAACAGGACTTCATAGACATTCATGTTTATTTATTTATTTATCTATTTATTGCGAACATGGGGATACAGACAGGTACAAAGATACCCACTAGAGTATCCACAAATTACAAAACATATTACTCTAATAATTAAGAAATTACACCAAAAAAAAAAAAAGATCACTAAGTATTACTAAAATTAACATGAATTAGATATTAAAAAATCAGAATTCAGAAGTCACCCCTGTGCCTCTTCAATGCACTTTTCATTCCAGAAAGGGACATTGAGAAAAAAATCAACTTATTTCTCTGTATTTTAATTGCTGAGAACGATTTATACGGTAGAGCGGCGAATTCTGTGCACGAATAAGTATTTCTTAGCGGTAGGTGAAAAACAACTCACTAGCCCTTAGAGACCTTCTAGGGAACATTTATAAAGATATGCGCGAGAAACAGCGGGGTTGCTTATCAAACTGTTACGATCTTGTACAGGAAAAACAGCACATCCGACAATAATTCTACGATCAAACAAAGAAAGGGACCAATAATGCAAAAGGATTGATCCCGCGCAGGAATAATACACCATTGGGGATTAAATAATTGGGTTTATAAGAAAACAAATTTTAAAAATTTATTCTGAATCTTTTCCCAAGAGGCGGTCTATGTTAGTACTGTCTGTGGGCCTCCAGATTATGCTTGGCAAAAATTAATTTACTGAGGACAAAAGAGTTGAAATAAACAAAAAAGCGATCTAACATTTATGAATGACTCACACTTCCTACGGATGTAACCCAGCATCCTATAAGACGAGTGTAACAACGGAATCGATGTGTAGATCAAAAATGAGTTTAGGGACTCGAACATCACCCCAAGGATCATTTGCAGAGGCGACTTTCTGAAGAGTTACATCCCTTATGCAATAAATGTGGGTTTACCTGATTCAAAGTTTCCGCGTGAAGGTCATAGAAATACACTTTGTCCAAAATTTAGAGAATAAAACAGTTCTCATCGCAGAAGAACCTGCAAGACGACCGTCAAGGTCATCCTGCAGCTTGTCACAATCTTCAGGGTTAGCTATAGAAGTGAAACCTTTAAGTCATCCGCGTAAAAGCAGGAAATCACAATGACGGAAGCAATGCCTATTTCATAAATATAAATAATGAAAAATAAAAGTCCCAGATGTGACCCCAGGGGGTTACCCCAGACGACAGGTAACAAATGATTTTGAGCAAAATCCCTGGACTTGAGACGAATTGTGAGCAATTTTTGATGTTAAGATTCAACCCATCTAAGGAAGACACATGCCACCATTACACCGACTCCAGCCAAACAGCTCAGCAAGATGTTATGACTGATTTATCAAAAGCCTTGCTGAAGTCGGTATAGATAGTATCAACTTGGACTCGTCTGTCCATGTTGCTGTGCACGAATTCGGTAAAAATAAATAAATTTGTTTCTAAGGATCGGCCTGGGAAAAACCCGTGTTGCTCCGAAATTATTATGTTTTTCAGTAATTCAAAAATATATTCGTATACTAGTTTTTCCAGTAGTTTAGGCATGCTGTTTTTAAGTAACATAGGAAACTAAGGTTGTAAGGTTGATGAAATTTCAAAATTTTATTCGGATTTGCATATAGGAATTTTCTATGGTGGTGATACTTAATATAAATCATATTAGGTATGTCGAAGGAAAAATGTTTATACCTTCGAATTTTAACATAATAAAAATACAAAAAAAGTCAATTGAGAAGAATCAATATGTCTCTTTTTTTAGAATCTTTTGAAAGTGTTCACTTGAGAGACTTTCCAGCTATAAGAAATGAATATGATATTTCCTTCGTCTAGAACTACATTTTTCATTAAAAGATTGTAAAGTTGGATACTTCAATGTAACAAACTATTTCTGCGGCAGAAAGAAACATACAAATTTCAGTTACCTGTTCAGAGTCTTCTCTAAGAATCTCATTAGCTACTAAACAACTGATTCTATGGGCAAACGCAATGATAGCAGATATATTTGGTGCGTTTTTCGCAGACTGCTGCCACACAATAATTCCCAGTTCAACATTGGTCACTCTCATTAGTAGTTCCTTGTCAATTACAGTCAATTGATGTGCCAGCGTTGTGGAATCAAAGTCCCAGGCGGTAAGAATAAGATCCATTTTGAGAGATCGTTTCAATATTTGCAAAGACGTTTCTTTTTTCTCTTTACACAATTCTGAAAATAAAAGCCACCAACAACAAACTATTAGAAATTAATAATTTGTTTGCTAACCTTGAAATTACCTACGTTCTTCTTTCTCCTATACGGCTTTCTGGAACGAACAGCTTTAATTGTGACTCGAGTATTCAGCGAATCCATGTCTATATCTGAGGCTGTTTCGCTTTCCACACGAAACGTTTTCCTCCAGCAAAGCTTACGAATTCTCTTCCCTGAAATATTGGTTGAATTTGTTAAATTTAAGAAAGAAGAAATGAGTCTTGTTATCGCAAATGATGTTTTAGCCCGTGGTCCATTAATTACGTGGGAGAATTTTGGCGATTTTTCGACCTACCCCTTGGTGAGATGTCGTGAGATTTTGCACATCCTCCCCCTCTCCGAATCTCTCCTGAGATTTTTTAAAATGCGTATTTGTTATGTAAATGAATTAATATGTGCTCGATTCCATTAGATGTAGTCAAAAAAAACAATTTTCTTATAATTTTTTCTATTTGAGACTAGTTCAGACTAGTATTCAAGATTTCAAATGACGTAGCATAGAATCACAATGAGATTCAACAATAAAATACTTGAATAGTGAATATTCACTTCAATTCAATCCACGGAGAGTCATGTATGATCTCAAAAGTGTCTACTGGAACCATTGGAATATTTATTAATAGTTAACGAATAATGTTAGAAGAATACTAGTTCATATTTGATAAATAAATAAATTGTTTCCAAACAAATGAATTTATTTATAGTTAATAAATTCTTCTCAGTGCATAATTAATATCGATTATGTATGATTTAGCTATATTTTAGTAGAAATATTTTATACCTAATTTATATATATTTTATACCTAATTTAACCCAGTTTTCTCGCAATTTCATACTGTTTCTTGCGGAATAGTATATTGTATAATTAGTGGGAAAAGCATAATATTCCCAAACGACTGTGATAATTACCAGACGAGGAGCGTAGCGACGAGTCTGGTAACACAGGAGTTTGGGAATATGCTTTTCCCACGAATTATACATACTATTTTTTTTCCGATCGTTGATTTACATTTAAAAAATTAATTAAAAAATATTTCATCCAAGATGTAATCAAGTAAGTTTAAATAGGTTTCTCTATGTTCATATTGAAATATAGAAGTGGTAACCATGGAAATTACTCTCTTATGACAAAAGTAAAATAATTTTAAAGCCGGTTTTGTTTGATTCGTTGTATTTTATAAGGAATTAAAAAAGAATTAGTAAACATGAACACTGATAGTGATTATTTGTTGTCTTGCACGGCTCCTGAACTAGTAGAAGCCGAGAACGTGGCTTCACTTAATTTACTTCCGGCAAAATCCAGAGAGAAGTATGAACTTGCGTACTAACGCTTCATGAATTTTTGTAGAAAACACAACAGTTTATCCTTTTCTGAGAATGTACTGATGGCGCGTATGTTGCTGAATTGGCTAAAACAATGAAATCTTCGACGTTGTGGGCACATTTATTCCATGCTCGATCAACTTTGTCTGTTAAAAATAATATTAATATTGCCCAGTACCAAAAACTGAGAGCAGTTTTAAAACGTCAAGCTACAGGATACAAAAAATGTAAATATTAACAACAATTATAAAAATTAAAACCATACTTTGTTTCATTTTAATGTAATAATCCATTTGTTACATTACCGCACGCTACAGCAGTGCGGTAAGAATATTACCGCACTGTTATTTTCTAATTGCTTAGCAACTGACCACTATTCTGGAATGTTGAGCTTTGCGCATAGAAAACAGGTCGAAATATTGTCACTTTTCCCACGATCGGAGAAAGAAAATATTACGTGATATTTGCCGAGACCCCCCTTTCCCCCACGTGATATTGCCCCCCAACACTTCTCATCATTTCTCCAACACGTTTTCAATTCATTCGTAGTAGTGATGATAATAGCAAAATAGTTAATTGTTATTTTAGCCACAGTCGTTAGATATATGATATCTACTTACGTCGGTGCTTACGTTCTTGACAATCTTTGATGTTAGACAAGTGATTTCTCAATTCGTCATAAGCGTACTTGGCAGTTCTTGGTCTGTACCAATAGAAAGGTGTCCAGAATAGTATAACGGGCATTCTGCTAGATGTCCTGAAATCAAAATTATGTTGAAGAATATGTGGAATTTTATGACGTGTGAAAAAACCAAAAGGATAACTTATTTTTCAAACTCACGATCTATCTGTTAGACGATTAGTATTCAGGTCATCATAAGAAATTGTGGCTAATAGTTGTCTTCTTGAAATGGGAAGTGTAAGCTCACTTTCTGCAGGTTGTCTTTGAATTGTTACAGCGGATACTGCTCGTTTAACCTAAAACACAGTAAATGTCATCTGTAACATAAGAAAAGATGAGTATATTTATATATATGTAAGTACTTGAAATATTTATGATTACGTTATGGGGGCACAAAAATATTTCTTGTTTTGAACTTTCAGCTTTTGCGAAAAGTTCTTTGTTTTCGAAAAAACATGAAAATCAATAATCTGGCCCGTTTGGATCTTAGTAGCCAATCTTAATAGGCCAAACTACGGAGATTTTTTCATGTAAAATGTGTTAGAAGAAAACCAGCTGCGCCATTGTTTGTAAAATAGTTCTATATGATATAGTGATATGTTTCTCACTCGACTTTATTATTTATAACTTTGTTATTAACAATTTTATGCAGAAAATCGCGTTTTTTTAGTTTTTTGCTTATAACGTTGAAACTATCGCAGTAATAGTGATGGTGTCAACAGACTAATTGTAGAAAATGAAAAGACGAAGAAAATGAGAAATCGGAGGACTCTATCAGACCCTTTGTTTAAGAGAAAATTGGATAAAATCAGCCAAAATGCAGTTTTTTCAAAAATTCATAACTCGGTTATTTTTTGAGTTGTACCGTAGATCCTCCGGTCTGTATTAGTTATTAATATAAACTTTATTTATGCGAAGTGCAGGAACTGTCCGATGCATAGTTCTGATGTGTGGCTATTTGAATATTTTACTATGCAATTTTCCAGCAGACCTGAATGAGACAGGTATGGTCCGATTTCAAATTACAAAAAAGGTTGTGAAAGTAGAATTCTCATAGTTCAAACGTTCATCTTGGTTTTACATAAAAACGCTGAGAAGTATGTTAATAATAAAGCTGAACATGACGAAATTACTGTCAAATGCCGACGCTTTCGAATGTCATGCTTCTTGCCTGCTACTCTACCCCCACTCTTCAACTACTCTCACGCGTTCGGCCCTTTTTCGTCATGTTCAGCTTCATTTTTAACATATTTCTCAGCGTTTTCATGTAAAATCAAGATGAACGTTTTGAACTATGAGAATTCTACTTTCTAAATCATTTTTGTTAATTGAAATCGGACCATACCTGTCGCATTCAGGTCTGCTGAGAAATTGCATAGTGAAATATTCAAATGGCCACAGATCAAAAACTATGCATCGGACGGTTTCTGCTCTTCGCATAAATAAAGTTTATATTAATAAATAATATTGACCGGAGGATCTACGCTACATGTTATGATAACCGAGTTATCAATTTTTGAAAAAACTGCATTTTTGCTTGTTTTATCCGATTTTCTCTTGAACTGAGGGTCTGATCGAGTCGTCCGACCTCTCATTTTCTTCGTCTTTTCATTTTCTACAAGTAGTCTGTTGAAACCATCACGATTACTGTGATAGCAAAGAACTAAAAAAAACGAGATTTTCTGCATAAAATTGTTAATAACAAAGTTATAAATAATAAAGTCGAGTGAAAAACATATCACTATATCATATGGAACTATTTTACAAACAATGGCGCAGCTGGTTTTCTTTTACACAAAATACACTTTTTACACAAAATGCACACTCTAAATCTCTGTAGCTTGGCCTATAATGGTATATACACCGTTGAATAGATCTTTGTGGGTCGCACAATTTTGTGCCTACCTTAAACGAAATACACCAGAGTCATGATTCTGGTAGAAAGGGCATGAGTTCTATATGGATGTAAATTGGTGCGATTGACCAGAAGGTTAGCTTTGGGTTAGCCCTGGTGTCGAAAAAATACTTTAAAAGGTACTTTTAAGCAGAATTCTGTTCATTTGGTCGGTATTCAACCCAGATTCTTAGAAATAAGCTATATAAATTCATCATATGTTGCCCAGCTAACGTGTCGCTACTTGGTTAAACATACCGTTAAAAGCTGGGTGTGGGAAATGGTACGCGAGGTAAGTCAGAAATGTCAAGAAGCTTTCAACTACACCATGAGTTGTGCAACTATACCAAGGGATAAGCAACTTGAACCATAGTTCATTGGGTGCCTATTAACTCGTGATTGAATTACAAGGGCGATAAAACATATTCCTCTATTTGAAAATTACTGATCTATACGCAGAGCTAGTTAATGCCTTATGTATCTATTTATTCATACATAAAGTATTCAAAATTCCTTAAAACGTAAGAAATTAGTTTGAAGTATTGTTACTCATTTCTATGTCAAATTTATACTATATTAGTGAAAAAAAATAGGTTTCCTTGAAAAATATTATTTTACAATGAATGGCATCAACCTATACCTATAATTTCATTTTTTTTTAATTTTGTCCAAAGACCCTTGGGATTATTATAACTACCTGTACAGAAAATCGGCATCCTGGAGGAACATTCCAAGGCCCTAGGCCATGCAAAAAGTATGGGTATGGGCTCAGACCGTATCGTCGCTTGTGGGCTAATTGGGGAGAGATGGAATTCAGTTCCCAACGTCGAATGCATTCTTCCATCAGTACATCTAAATCCTAGAATATAAAGTTATTCATCATCGAAATGAATGTGTAACTGTCAGTAGAGTTTTCTAATCATTCACAATGAAAAGTTATTTGTAATAAAATATTGTAGCTGTTGTTGAATTATAATAACAGCCAAGCCAGGTAAAAAGCGAGAAAATTAGTTTGTATATATGTATTAGTGGATGTATACAGTAATTTAAACTAGATAATTTCATTGGTATATATATATATATATATATATATATATATATATATATATATATATATATATATATATACAGGGTGTCCCGTAAATAACACGCCAGAGTGACACTGGAGGTAGATTGGCTTCAGGTTAATCAGATAACATCAACATGACCTTAGTAAAAGTTTCCTGGTTTTCGAGATATTGCCACTCTTATGTTTTTTTCAAAAATCTATACTTTTTGGTCATTTTCTCGCCTGTTTTGAATATATATAATTTCTATCTCATTGTTTTTTTTTTTTGTGCTATTATCAATATAAGGTTGAGACAATCGACCTATCATTTCACTTAAAACTATCTCGCTAACATCAAAAAAAATTAAGTTGTTTCAATTTAATTTGAATCCGAAAACCTTAAGTAAAGTTTGACTATTTACTGTGAAAAAATATTGTACCAGACAGAATCAGCAAATGATCTTAAAAACTAGCCTATTTAATGCTCTTTCGAAAGCGGTATAACATTTGTGGTTTTTTTCTTTCAAGAGTCTAAAAATTCCAATTTTTGTCATTGAAGTCGTGCTACTTGCGAAATACACTGCGCCGCAAATTTAACGTATAGCTTATATATTTCCAAAGTTTTGACTGAATATTTTCTCAGGCGGTGATCCGATTTGAATGAATTTTTCACCAAATAGTAGCTCCGTTCTTTGAGAAAATGTAATAGTTATAAGATGATCAAAAAAAATGAATAAACTTATTGTATAGGGTGTTTGAATAGCGTCATGTTTTTTTCGTCCAAGTTTACATCCTTCTGCGGGCAATATCGGGTAGCTCGGACTTGTAGTATGGAGATATATACAAAACCAAATAAACACAGTTTCTACTTGTAAAGAAATTTTGATTACACAGCCTTCTTCGCAAATTAACAAAAAAGTTTTAGAAAATTTCGTTTGAAAAGTGTGAGAATTATAAAAACATGAATATCTTTCGAGTGGCTCAAGATAAACAGACAATTGAAGAAACAAATTACTCAGAAGTCATGCGATTATTATACCGTCAATTTTTTTTCTGCCTGAGCTACCCGATATTGCCCGCAGAAGGATGTAAACTTGGACGAAGAAAACATGTCGCAATTCAAACACCCTATACAATAAGTTAATTCTTTTTTTTTGATCATCTTATAACTACTGCTTTTTCTCAAAGAACGGAGCTACAATTTGGTGAAAAATTTATTCATATCGGATCACCGCCTGAGAAAATATTCAGTCAAAACTTAGGAAATATATAAGCTATACGTTAAATTTGCGGCGCAGTGTATTTCGTAAGTAGCAGGACTTCAATGACAAAAATTGGAATTTTAAGACTTTTGAAAGAAAAAAAACCACAAATGTTATACCGTTTTCGAAAGAGCATTAAATAGGCTAGTTTTTAGATCATTTGCTGATTCTGTCTGGTGCAATATTTTTTGACAGTAAATAGTCAAACTTTAGTTCAGGTTTTCGGATTTAAATTAAATTGAAACACTTGATTTTTTTTTGAGGTTAGCGAGCTAGTTTTTGATTAAATGATAGGTCGATTGTCTCAAGCCATATATTGATGATAGCACAAGAAAAAAAACCATAACATAGAAATTATATATATACAAAACAGGCGAGAAAAAGACAAAAAGATATAGATTTTTGAAAAAAAACATAAGACTGGCAATATCTCGAACACCAGAAAACTTTTACTGAGGTCATGTTGATGTTATCTGATTGGCCTGAAGCCAATCTATCTCCAGTGTCACTCTGGCGTGTTATTTACGGGACACCCTATATATATATATATATATATATGTATATATATATATATGTCAATAAAATTATCTAGTTTAAATTACTGTATATATATATATATATATATATATATATATATATATATACATTGTTTGATCTCATTATCTTAATAAGGGTTCCTGCTTGTTTACTGGCTTTCGTTAATTTCACCTCTATATTCCTCTCCTCAACGCCATCATCAAAGATAACTGTACCCAGATAGACGTAACTTTGGACCTGCTCAAATTTCACTTTCGTTTGTCCTTTATATTGTATATGTATATATATATATATATATATATATATATATACTTATACAATATAAAGGACAAAGCAAAATGGATTTTGACCAGGTCAAAAGTTACGTCTATCTGGGTACTGTTATCTTTGATGATGGCGATGAGGAGAGGAATATAGAGACAAGATTAATGAAAGCGAGTAAACAAGCAGGAACACTAAATAAAAAGCTCTAAAAATGTATCAAGGAACACAAAGTTGCAACTGTACAAAACAGTCATAAGACCGATAGCTCCCTACGAAAGTGAAACATGGATATTGAATAAGAAAGAGGAAATTAAAATAGATTTATAGGAGAGAAAAATTCTTAGGAGAATAGTAGGGAGGAAAAAGAAGGAAGGAGTGTGGTTAAGAAAAACGAACCAAGAAATAAAGAATATGTTTGGTGAAGAAGAAATGAGCAAGAACATAAGATCTAATAGATTAGAATAGCTAGGCGCAAGAAGATCTAAGGCAGAGAGGAATTCAAGACTGGAAGACAAAAGCAAAGGACAGAAAGGCGTAGAAGGACATCATCACCAAGCTATGGGCCTAAAAGAACATAACAGACATAAAAAAACCCAACACATGTGGTGCAAGAGGTATAAAACGAAATTGGAAACCTATTATTTTCGAGGAAAATACTACTCAAAAAGATGAACTTGATCATTAATTACCTGTACAGGGAGTTGTGCTATGTTGTTACCTTCTATTCTAGCGGGCATCAACAAAGTGGTGCTACAATTATCATTAATTCCATTTCCAAACCTGTTGATTGCAATACTGGTGTTCGGCGAAAGCGGATTTTGCGATCCTTCACTTATGCATGGAGATGTTTTATTTCTGCATCAAATTGAAATTGTTTCAATTGGAAAGTTTGAATAACAATATCAGTTGGGTATATTAGAAGACGATCTATACATATGACGAGGAAATATTAACACCTCTTTACACGATGATTTTCGTTCATTTCCATCTCCATCTCAGTCGAAGTGCCATTACATAGTAAAAATAGTAGGTCAAATCATGAAAAGTATACAAGTTTACCATGGTCAATTCAATAAATTACATATAGTGAACAAGGAAAATATTTCAATAATTAAAAAAAAATATCAAACAACTTTCCAAGGGAGCTTGTTATATAAATTCCTCATCGCGAAATCTGCATTCACAATCCAACGATGAATAATGGAATGAGTCACCCCCGACTGAAAATCTGCATACAGCTGTTTCGATTTTATTAGATCTCATCAGTGCAGCTTATTTGACTCGGAGTGAATTAACTCATTTCTACTTGTTCCCGGATACAAACCGCGGTCGGACTACCATCTGGATAACAACCCAGAGATATTGGAAACCTCTAAAATCGAAAATGGAGAATCCCGTCGCGAGAATACATACTTCCTGCCGTCAAATCTCTCCTCTGTGACTGTGGTTTATGTAACTTGACGTTTTCTATAATTAACCGTTGCATTTTGAATGTAGAGTTCGCCTCGCAGAATACATAAAATCAGCTTCCTTAGAAAGTTGTTTAATAATTTTTTTAATTATTGAAGAATTTTCCTTTTTCACCATATGTAATATATTAAATTGACCATGGTGAACTTTTCATGATTTGATTTTGAATATTACGAAAATCGTAACAAGTGTTTACGGAGCGTGAGTATGTCCAGAATTTTAAAAAACACTATGTTAGCGTGCTTTGGAATCACATACTCCATACGCCCCAGTTGCAGAGTAAACACTTTATGTCAAGAAGCATATATTCCCGCGACGGGATTCAGCATTTTCGAGCTAAGCGGTGAATTGTTGGTTTTCAATATCCGTGATGGGGGGGCGCTTTGGGTTGTTATCCAGATAGAAGTCCGACCGAGATTTGTATTGCGGAACAATTAGAGATTTGTTAATTCACTTCGAGTAAAATAAGCTGCACTGATAGTGTCTAATAAGATCGAAACAGCTTGATGCAGATTTAGAGTCGGGGTGACTCGATATTTTCTATAATTTACCTTTGGATTGTGAATGCAGATTTCGCGTCGCGGAATACATATATCCAGCTCTCTTCGAAAGTTGTTAAATAATTTTTTGAATTATTGAAGAAATTTCCTCGTTCACTCTATGAAATATAATAAAAGGTCTTCATTTTTAAATCATCGGACTTTAAGGTTGCGGTGCAGCATTACCCCTTATTGAATAAATAAAATCTCAAACATAGTAGTTTTATGAGAATTCTGAACTATTTTGGTGAATGTTAATACAAAGTGTTCAGAATTCATTTCATAATTAAGGAAAATTAAATAAAAATAAGGGTAAATTGTATGAGGTTGTATATCTCTGAAGTTTTCAGTTTTTGAAATATTGCCAAATGAATTCTATATTTTTTTGTCTCGTGAAAATTTTTATCAATTATTACACTACCCCACTCACTTGCAGCTTCTTTGTCATCATTTTTTTAATCCTGCTGACTATTTCTTGTATCGATAAAACCGAGTGGGCTATTGTGATGAATTGAAAACCCTGTACTTCCATAATATTTTCGTTAATTCTATAATTTTTTGAAAATTCTTATCAATTATTACACTACCCCACTCACTTGCAGCTTATTCGTCATTACTTTTTCAACCCTGCTGAACATTTCTAGTATCTAGAAAACGAAGTGGGCTATTGTAATGAATGATAATAATTCTTCCGTTTATGTGTAATCAATTGTTATTAATTGCAATTAATTGAAATTAATTGAAATTAATTGGAGAAAAGTTCTGAATAAAATATAATTAATATAGTATAAGTGTGGTGCAGCGTAAGACTAATTCTACAACACAACTTCATCACCTGAGTTCTGCAACTGTAATGAATTTGGGAATAGGTGTAATAAATTGTAATTCATGTGTGAAATATTCACTTACAGTGAAATAGGTTACGGGGTATAAAATCTGGTGCACCGTACAGTGTCACTTAAAAGAATTAAAAGAACTTAAAAGATCTTGGGCTGGTCGCCAGCACAGGTTCAAGAACCTGCACATATCTAATCCCACACAAGCTCCAGACTACCTGCACAGGTAGACATCTCCGATGGACCGTATCGTGTGTGCCCGGCATTAAGATAGAAATAATATTCATCTACTATCGTTGTATGATATCAAAGTGTCATTTTATCAAATTTGATGTGCTAATGATTGAAATTGCCTCACAGGTGCTTCGATGAGTTACTTTACCACACTTACAAGGTAATGTGATACGCGTAATACAATTATAGAAAAGAATGAAAATTAACTGATCAGCTCTGGAACTGAATAATATATTTTTTCGGCCTCCAACCTTTATATTTCTTCTTAAAAAACGCCACTAACTGAGTATTACCACTGAAGTCCATAAAATAATGAGTCCACAGAGAAGATGGTCGAGTGAGCGCGTTGTAATATAAATATTCACAATGTTTATATTGTATATAAATATTATAATACTAAATAGACAATTGGTTTGCCGTTTTGGACCTCCGTGGACTGGCGCGTGTCTTTCCTGGCGCTTATGGACATAATTGCAGGAGCAAAGACAATGAAAATAATTCCGTGAATCAATACCCGAATTTCCCTGCCCAATATTGAAGAAAAACTAAGGATGGGCACCGTTCCGATCCGCGACGCGGTTCGTGTGATTCAAATCTTCTGAATTTTACATTTTGCTGACTCGCAAGAACATTCATCGATTCGAGCCGAATAAGAGCGGCATCTCCATCAAGCGACCTCAATTTTACTTGATCTCTCACTAACTTAACAGACGATGATAAGGGCGATCGCGAACTCTATTCAGTCGTTATTCAGACCGAGGCCGTCCTCCATAAGCTGAGGTAACTCGAATAGGCGTAACACGAATCACGGTTAGTAGGCGGTCCTATATTTTCGCGAATCTATATTATAGATTGACCTATATCATAGGCGACAGAGCGGCCAACTAATAATTAACTTATTTCATTAATAGAGGAAACACATTTTCACCTTGTTAATGAAGCTTTCTGTACAAACTCCTTCAGGGTAGGTTTACGCACATGGGGCATATAGTGGGTCGGCAGATCCTCGAAACTTTTTCCCAAATACAAATAACGATCAGTCCATTTTTGTAAAAGAGCCTGAAATTCGAAAAAAGCAATGATGATTGCAGTTGCTTCTGGCGATCAGTTACCGATTGACTATTACCGGTTCCATATTGGCACCAGAGTTGCTTAACCCCGTTTTTCTTGATCACTTTCTTGCTGTCGATCAGGTATAGGGTGCTCGTTGTAGAAACAGAAGCAACGGAAGTTTCGGACTTCGATGAGTTATTATCATCAGGTGAGAGGAATCTAATACGTTCCAACCACAGATTCCAAAACATCTATGAGACAATGGTACTTTGATAAAGGCGATAAGACCAAAATTGACGTTATAAACTCATTTACGTTTTGTTTCAAAATTTAGTTTTTGAATAATATATTTAATATCTATTTCTTTAATGTTAATTAATTTTCTTTAATTTCATGTTGTACAGGCTGTGCGAAAAACAGGGAAAGTATCGAAGTTGGTATTTTTTAAATAGAATACCCTGTATATTATTTCATTTTTGGATTTCACAGTGAAAACAAATGCCAGTTTCACTAAGGTTTAATTCACCTAAACCTCATGGTTTTCGAAATATCTCGTATTTTGTGAAAATGTAGTATCAGTTTTAACGCTTAAACTCTCAAATAGTGTTTTCTTGTTTTTAACGAAATTAATGATAAGGCCTACTTACTGGATCAAACTTTATGTCGCACTTGTGAAATATTGACTTAGACTTAGACCTAGTGTGTGAAAATAAAGGTAAAATAATTGCAATCTTTAAACGACACTAACTTGTTTAACTTAAATGGGACACCCCGTATTGTATGTCACCAACATATGTAAAATTCAATTGTCTATATTGTTCCGCCTTAAACCCTCGTAAGTTTTTTATTAATACCTGTAAAAGCCCAATTTTTCAACTGAATATTCTGTAATGTACGCTTGTTCGAATAATTTATAGTTTTCATCACAACTGTTGGTACCAAAGGCGCATACGAGGATTTTTATTCCGCAAAATTAGTGTTTTTGTGAAAATGAATCAAATCAAAAATTCAATGTTGGAAAAAGTAACAACAATAATTGAGAGCTTCACTCTCCTTTGAAATCTTCATTATTTAATAAACTTTTCAACGGCATGCTACACATTGATAAGAAAAAAACATTTCTGCTTCAAATTGCGGATATTCCTTCAGAAAGAAGGAAATCGTTCGGACTTAGTGAGGAAAATAATTTGATTTTTATGATCCTTTATTTGAACGAAAGTTAAACAACTAACAATAATTCAATATATAGCTGTTTTCTAGTTATAAATTTTGTTCGAACTATTCTTCTTTGTTCCTAATACACGTCTGGCACCTCTTTCTTACATCAGCCGTTACGGTAGCTAGTTATTTGTTGAAGCAGAAATATTATTTTTTTTTGCTCGAACAAAATGTGATTCTACTATCGTTTATTTGAACAAAAGATACTAATAACGATAACAAAAAGATACTAATAACAATAATTTAATATCTACTTGCTCTCTTGTTGCATATTTTGTTGGAAAAAATTCCAACAAAATGTCTGCTCTCTTGGTACATGAGAGAGCAGACAGTTATTAAATTATTATAAGTTGTGACTTTTGTTCAAATAAACGATCATAAACTCACATTTTTATCGAACAAAAAAGAGAAATATTTCTGCTTCAACAAATAAGTAGCTACCGTAACGGCTGAACTATGAAAGAGGTGCCAGACGTGCATTAGGAACAAGGGAGAAAAGTTCTAACAAAATTAAAACTAGAGAATAGTTATATATTAAATTATTGTTAGTAATTTAACTTTAGTTCAAATATACAGGGTGTCCCGTAAATAACACGCCGGAGTGACACTGGAGGTAGTATGGCTTCAGGTCAATCAGATAACATCAACATGACCTTAGTAAAAGTTTTCTGGTTTTCGAGATATTGTTACTCTTATGGTTTTTTCAAAAATCTATAATTTTAGGTCATTTTCTCGCCTCATAAACATAAATAAGTTCTAAATCCTGTTTTTTTTCTTCTTGTGCTATCATCAATATATGGTTGAGACAATCGACCGATCATTTCATCAAAAACTAGCTTGCTAACCTAAATAAAAATCAAGTTGTTTCAATTTAATTTAAATCCGAAAACGTTGAGTAAAGTTTGACTATTTACTGTGAAAAAATATTGTACCAGACAGAATCAGAAAATGATCTTAAAAACTAGCCTATTTAATGCTCTTTCGAAAACGGTATAACATTTGTGGTTTTTTTCTTTCAAAAGTCTTAAAATTCCAATTTTTGTCATTGAAGTCGTGCTACTTGCGTAATACACTGCGCCGCAAATTTAACGCATAGATTAAATATTTCCTATGAACTTGGACGAAGAAAACATGTCGCTATTCAAACACCCAGTACAATAAGTTTATTCATTTTTTTTGATCATCTTATAACTATTGCTGTTTCTAAAAGAACGGAGCTACTATCTGGTGACAAATTTATTCAAATCGGATCACCGCCTGAGAAAATATTCAGTCAAAACTTAGGAAATATAGAAGCTATGTGTTAAATTTGCGGCGCAGTGTATTTCGCAAGTAACAGGACTTCAATGACTAAAATTGGAATTTTTAGACTTTTGAAGAAAAAAACCACAAATGTTATACCGCTTTCGAAAGAGCATTAAATAGGCCAGTTTTTAAGATCATTTTCTGATTCTGTCTGGTACAATATTTTTTCACAGTAAATAGTCTAACTTTACTTAATTTTTCGGATTTAAATTAAATTGAAACAATTTAATTTTTTTTGGAGGTGAGAGTGCTAGTTTTTAATGAAATGATAGGTCAATTTTCGCAGCCATATATTGATAATAGCACAAGAAAAAAAAACCATGAGTTAGAACTTATTTATATTCAAAACAGGCGAGAAAATGACCAAAAAGTATAGATTTTTGAAAAAAACATAAGAGTGGCAATATCTCGAAAACCAGAAATCTTTTACTGAGGTCATGTTGATGTTATCTGATTGACCTGAAGCCAATCTACCTCCAGTGTCACTCTGGCGTGTTATTTACGGGACACCCTATATATATATATATATATATATATATATATATATATATATATATATATATATATATATATATATATATATATATATACTAATTAATGTTTATTCTTTCTGTGTAAAACTGGATGATTATTAAGCTTTCACTTATGACCTAATTCCTTTTCATATTGATTTTTTCTGAACTTACATTACAAAGCGAGGTGATATATCAAATACTTAGCTTGAATTTTATATATCTGATATAAGAACATAAAGCAAAGATATTGTGAGTTATTCTTGTTGTATTGTTTCTTGTTTAAAATTTCAAATGACTAAAATTCTTTGTTATAACTGAAGATTCTACTGATTTCACTGTCATAATTTACTGCGTTATTCACTTCCTCTGGAATAGTGTGAAAGCTTTTTAGTAATTAAATTACTCTTTCTTTCATAGTGGGAAGGCACATTTTTTCAACCTTCGAATTCTGGTACGTCTGGTACGAATTTCAGTGAGATTTTGATATGCTTGCAATTTTTTATATATCTGATGATTAAACAATTGACGAAAAGCTTTTTAATCATTTCATTTTGACCAATGATTGAAGTCACAACAAGTCCTTAGCCGTTGAATATTTCAATACATTTCCTTTATCAGTTCTAATTACCTTTCTCCTCTCGAAGCCACCCAGTTCAAAATAGAGTACGCTGTTATTGCAAAAATGGGCTTTCAGTGCTTGTCTCTTTTGCTTCGAAAAAACACTCAAATTAACACAATCGACCGGATAAATGGCGATAAGCTCGAAAGTTTCGATATCCGGATCTAGTCCAGGGATGCAATATGTGTAGGATTTTTCCACGGGCGGTATTACGTCCGTAGCTAAGACCAGTTTTGTGGGCGTTAAACCTAAAATAGAAATTAATTTCACCTTAGAAATCGTATAGAAAGATTGACAACATTTTTTAAATTTTAGATCGACCTATTCGAGCGTTTATAACCTAGTTTTAAAAAAAAATCACTATCTGGTAGTATAGAAGGGCTTTTTTAAGTTGAGTAGATAGCTCGGATTATGAGCATGAATTCTATTTGAAGAACAGCAAACACGGATTTACATCTGGTTATTCATAATATTGATGACTTTATTATATCGAGATTTGAGCACCTGATGATTCTTTTTAATTTATAACAATAATAAAAACCAGCATGAGATGCGTATGGTGAGTTTCATAAATACTTATATGTGGGTCAGTTCGATGTGAGATTCAAAAAATATTGGTCATTCATAACAAAATTAAATACGGGTTTCCTCTCGCAAAAAATCACATCATTTTCTGCCAATAGATTAGGTACATTCCATTCGATTAACCAGAATCACTGGGTGTTTTCAAAATTTGACTCAATAAACAGAGCCGGAACTAGGATTCTAGCGCCTGTGGCAAACTTTCAAAATGCGCCCTTGAAGAAATTCATTTTTAAATAAATACATGTTTTTTCATAATTGACATTTATTGATTATATTTTGAAGAACTTTTTTATTCACAATAATCTCCCATATTTCTTAAAAGGTAATGAACAAAAACTCAATCAACAAAATGAATAGAAAACGATAAAAAAAAAATTATTTATTCTCAAAATAATATATACTGTAATATATAAACATTAAAGAAAGTATTAAAACATGAAGACAATAATAAATAAATGAGTGAACACTTGCTGAACTGTTCCAAAAAAAGTCTTAATTTTGGGTGACACTTGGGCAGCATGAACTCCAACTAAGTTCAGACTATGTGTTGAGCAGGGAATGAATCTTGCGAATTCGTTGTTCTTTAAAATTCTTCTCAACTCATCTTGTATCTTATGAGAGAAATAAGAAATCTGATTCTTATTATGTGTCTCTATGTGATTTTTCATTATAGGGTCATAATGGCTTATAAGCTCAATTGTGCTCAAAAATGTTTCCGCAATTGGGTTCTCCTATTTTTTCAGAAGTACTATAAGAGCATCATTATTCTTAACGTAGTGAAGAATCGCATCCAAGATAGCCTTTAAGATATGCCTCCATTTCTGTTTCTCATCCATGATCATTTCCTCCAAATGATCATCAATGAATCCGCCAATATTCAAACTCCGTTCAAAACTTCGCAATTTTATGTAGTTTTCCCTATGACTTAAAGAAACTTCATGACAGGGTAGTGATGGATTGAGATGTTGCCAGTCTCGATAGCCTGTAGTCCAAAAATCTTTTTTTCCAGAAAAGAGCGAGCAGGGAAAGCAAAATAAAGCATCCATCCTCTTACAATAAATAAGCCAGTTTCTGTGCAACCTATCTCCATTTGGCCAAATCTTCAAGAACCATTTTTTATCAAAACGTCGATCACCGTCACTTAAAGGATAAAAGTCGAGATCATCGCCTAATTCAGGTCCCCGTTGAAGAAATATTTTGATATTTTTTTTTTCATAATTTGCCATGTTGTAAGGTCATTGAAATAAACTAGTTCAAGTGGTTCCTTAGTAACTCCTGATTCTTCGAAAGAATGCTCTTTGTTCAGTACTTGAAGAAGTAGAAGGAATACTTTCTGCAACATGGGCGTCATTCGCGGAATCACTTCTTGTCGGGACAATAACCGCTTCACTCTTGAAGTAACTTGAGATATCACTTGTGTTTTTTTTAAGTTCTGATAATGTTTGATCTCTTATCTTCCGAAACTGTGATCCTGATCATTTTTTCGGAGGCATTTCATTTGGTTGTAACAAGCTGAAAATAAACATCCTCATGAATAACATAACTTGGCGCGGAAAATTGGCTCGGACTCATTCAATAAGTCAAACATACCTGATTGAGAACTATTTTCCTTTCCAGCACGAATAATTTCCAGGCCGATAAGACGGTAAAAGGTAAAAGAATAAAGAATTGCACCATATTACTGACCTGACTAGTGAAAACACGAGTACGAGGTACGAGTGTGCACTGTGAACGATACAATAAACGCCACACGCTGAACAAATTTCTGTTTTAGCAATATCACGTGATCAGGTCGCTTAGCAACCGATTAGAATGGAATTACCGCAGAAGTAGAAGGAGAGTTTTTATGTGCACCGAGTCGTGTTTCGCGCCATGTATCATTTTCTAGGATTTTGCTCCGTTTTGGCGGTTTTGGTAGCGTTCGTTAACTACGTGTCACTCAACTTTGTAAACTGGTAAATACGCCACTCTGAAATATAGAGCTTGTAGTCAATCTTTATTTAAAATGGAATATATCATATTTCACATTTTGCGCCCCTAGGTCGTTTGCGCCCGTGGCAAATGCCTCCTTCGCCACGCCCACGGTCCGGCTCTGTCAATAAAAACATCAAAGGTTTGGAATACAAGACTGTAACGCCTGGATTTTTATTATGATCAAATAGAATGTTTATACTTTTAATCTCATATAGGTACCTATTAAATTTTATTTTTTCGAAATTAAAATTTGTTCAGCATTTATGTTAACGTAGTTGCAATTCTTCACTATTGTTTATTACAATATTAATATCACTGAAGTGAATTTTTGGAACTGGTGTATTGGTTAGCATCGGTAAATTGAAATTTCAAATCAGATAATTAGGTTACAGCCGTATAACCAGACATGTTTGAGTATTCGGTTATCTTTGAATGTCATTAAAATTGAAAAATATTCCACTCAATTTTCCTAACCAGAACAGCTGAAATTGTAGTAGAATTGCTTGAAGATGATGAAAAGAAATATAGATTGAAAACAAAACTTACCTCCAGAAGTTTCATTAATATTTAATGGATATAATCAAGAGCAAATTAGAAATAAATGAATTCGTATTTTGGTCTATTTTCCTACTAGTTTTTTCGTTCAGAATTTCATAATTTATTATAATTTTTAATTACTATATATATATATATATATATATATATATATATATATATATATATATATATATATATATATATATATATTTATATATATTATTATATATTATATATATATTTATATATATATATATATATATATATATTATATATATATATATATATATATATATATATATATATATATATATATATATATATATATATATATATATATATATATATATATATATATATATAATATATATATATATATATGTATATATATATAGGAGAAAGCGAAAATTCAACTCTCTAGATGGCGTTGCAGCGTATGGACTTCCATACCATTCAACCGATACCATGAAAATGACTATACATAGATATTTTTTCATGGATGTAGTTTTTATGTGAACGAACTATGAGAATCAGCTGTGTAGTTTCTATAAAAATTAAAAACAACTGAGTTGTATTATATCATTTTATCTTTTGGATTAAGAACACATTTGTAAATTAGTGATACCAGTACGATACACATTTATCAACTGTAACAACATCATCTCAAATAAATGATATAACTCAATTTGACACTATATAATTCGTTCCTGTCCTCGTCAAGATTATTTCTGAAATATCGATGTTTAAAGATGAGAACATAAATCAGTGAAGTCATATAAATTATAAATATATTTTCAACCACTTAGATAAATCTGTTACTTTATGATGAAAAATGGTTATTATATTTTGAAATCATCATGCCAATTGTTTTTAAAAACTGTATTTCTTTAAGAGTGTTCATGCTGAGCGTTTGACAGCAATACATTATTTTTCAAGCAAGAACCGCGTGATATTCTTTTCTCATCATTTCATATTCATGAACTGTGTGATTTTCCAAGATTATTTTTCTTGGTTTTCAACATTCTTTATAATTTTGCAGGTGTGTATTTCATACAAACGCTCAATTTTCAACTCAAACTTAATGTCATTTCCATCAAGTAATTTTTGAAAAATTTTATTTATTCCTAGTTTTCATATTTATCATTTATGTTAGTGAAATCGTATTAGTGATTAACAAAAATTATGACAAAAATTGCAACTTACCTAAATATACTTGTCTTATACCTCGACCTTGCTTTGTAGTTTGCGCAAATGGACTTTCAATTAAAACCATATCTTCAAAATCGCTATATTCAGAAAATAGCAATTTTTGCACACGGTTAATTGACATGACACAAATTTAAAATGAAAAAATCTCATCCTGATATTTCAGCAGACTGTAAACTTTATTTTATAATATATTAAAGTGAAATACATATTCTGACACTTTCTGTTTGACGTGACATATTTAAGTATAGATACACACTATGATAATATAAAAATAATTGTAAATATATAATATTGCGCAATAATAAAGACACTTATCACATTATATAGTAGGCACTAGCCAGTCTATCTTCAAAACCTGATTGCATTTCGAAATTCGCATGTCTAAAGGTAAAAAACTGATATTTTCGAAACCTGCAGGCCTCTCAAAAATCCAAAATCGGCTTTCTCAGCTGGTGAACAAAACATCCTCTTCCTGTGGTTGTCACGTAGTAGCGTTCAATTGCTCATTTATCACCGTTGGCCTAAAATAAATATTGCAAGGAATAAAACTCTCAGTTTACACACATTTAATAAAAGTTTTGTTGTGAAAACAGATAAGCTGATTGACTAATTAATATTGTATAAAAATACATCCTTTGTCCACAAATATTGTGCAATCTCTACTTTACTGATAGATTTGACTGAAGAAATGAAAACTACGTATAGAAAGAAGTTGAAAGATCATATTTCCTCATGCAAAAAATTGTTAGATTGGGCATTGCTTGAATATAGAGTATACCTACTTAACCTATGGAAACTGTTTTATTTATATAAGTAAACTTCATTTTTCAGATATTATAAACACACATATATATATATATATATACATATATATATATATATATATATATATATATATATATATATATATATATATATATATATATATATATATATATATATATATATATATATATATATATATATATATATATATATATATATATATATATATATATATATATATATATATTTATATAATACAGTGCGCCCCAAATTAACGCTAATGCAGTGGTCACCCTTATGATCCTGTATATCTGAAAATAATCGGGAAATAATTCCATCGCTTAGGAATATCTACCATACAATTTGTGTTAAATGCTTCTCGAGCATTAGACAACTCTTATTCTTGCTTATTTGTAGGTATGCTGAAGTAGGAGTTGGTTGTGGAAAATCAAACCTAAGTTGAATCTTTCATAATAATAGAAACGCTTGATCGGCAGAGCTTCATCACTAAGGTTGTATTTGCCCCTCAACACAATGCACAAAAGCAACGGAAAAATAAGAAATCTATACATAAAACTGACGGAGGTTAGAGAAGAAATTTGATACCGCCAATAGGTGATTCTCCTATATCAACTGTATCCACATACTCATTTTCAACCCTCTAACTCAATTCGGGAAACCGGGTTTTGCAGCTCCATATAAATCGCTTGAAGGCTGAATTTCGGATGTTGTACATTGTCAATTTCCACATCATAAGCTAACTTTTTCCTCATGCACCTTGTCACCACTCCCATCTCAATAGATTAGAGATGCTAAAATTGTACTCTATTTACCCAAATTTTGATTGTTGTGTTCTGCCAGCAATATGCCAAGCGCCAGAGCAAAAATACACTATTCGTAATGCAATCTTCTACTGAATTGATTTGACTGTTGGGACATGTTCAGGGGTGTTCCCTGAATATAAATCCACGTTGGCGTCATGCGGGGGTGGAAAACACGTCTTATCAAATATCTCGTGAACCGTGCATCGTAAGACAAAAATTGTAGAAATCATTTTCGTCTTTTTTCTGTACAAAAAAGATTTCAGAAATACAACTCAAGAAATATATAAATATATATATATATATATATATATATATATATATATATATATATATATATATATATATATATATATATGTATGTATATATAGATATATATATATATATATATATATATATATATATATATATATATATATATATATATATATATATATATATATATATATATATATATATATTAGACATGAAGAATTTACTCTCGCACCTGACAGCTGTGCTTCGATACACTGCAATGGTATATATATCATGGGAAAAGACGACAAAGAAGATTTCAGAAATACAACTCAATATATGAATATTCTTCAGAAATACGGTTCTGACTTCATCAGATATAAAATAACATTTTGTCTTTTCGAATTATCATATACAATATTTATATTTATGATAAATCTATCTTCTGATAAAACTTCGTATAAAGTAATGAAAAAAATAAAACATGATCTCTTAAGGCATATTTTCAATTTCTAAGAACCAGCAGTAAATGGAAACCACATCGTAATTCTCAACGGAAAAGCAGGTTGAAGAGTGTGCGAATAGAAATATGAAAGAGTTTTCAACAAATTAGTACTACGAAAAAACCCAGAAGAAGAAAAGGAATATTTTCAAATTTTAATACATGCTTGAATTAGTGAAGTTGAATGAAATATTGGAAATTCTTACAGCTCTCGAAATGTGATACTTTTCTGTGACACCAACGGTTTATGAGTTGGTGTTATTGCTTCAACGCAGGAATTTTTTAAAATTCCATTTTTAGTATCGCTTTTCTTCTCTGCAGAATTGTTGACATTTATGGTAACTCTATTCGCGAATAAATTTGAAAGAGTTTCCTTGGTGCTGGACAGGTCATTCGTCGATTTAGTCAAATTTTTCGACATGTTGCTTAGAGAAATTCTCACAGAGCCGTTACTCTGTGGTTTGATTTGGGGACAGTTGAGCAAGTTTTCCTGGAAATGAGTTGGAAATGGATATTTTTGTAGAATTACGAATTTTATTTTTTGCCTCTACCACAAAAATTATTTTTTCAAGAAGGAAAAATCTATTTATTCCGAGTGTCAAACTGACACTCTTTGTAATGATGCAACAAGTTATCGATGTATAACCTGATTATTTTGAAGTACTTATAGTATTACTACTGATTATATAACTCATGTATGAATAAGCCGTAAGAATCCGTGAATTTTGCATAACTACTGCGTATTGATATGTGAATATACCCTTGACGACGTGATATAATCGTATTGGTGTTTCGCCTGGTGTCAAAATGTAAATATTTTCATATTGACGATGTTTTGACGTTTGTCAAAAAAATTAATATTTTTTATTCGTTATATAATCGTAACGAATACCACTCGAGCAATCGAAAATAATCGTTTATTATACTGACCTCGTCACTCGACGTATTTTCTTAAAACATCACTCGAGCCGCGCTCTCGTGGATGTTTCGCAAAATACGTCTCGTGACTCGGAAGTATGATCGATTATTTTCGATGCTCTTGTGATATTATAACTGATTATATATTTTAGCTATGACCAACTTCATAAAGAGCCAGTGAAGCGTTTATGGTGAAAGAAAAATCATCTTCTTTTATATAATATAAATGATATAATTATAATAAATTAATACATAACCTGTAAATCATTTTTCACTTCATAAAACTCGCAGCCATATACATTTTTTGATTATTTTTATGAAATAAAAAATTAAATCGAGTGTATCTAATCATTAGGCACAGACATTTTCCGGTCATAAAAATTTTCATAGTACGTGACCAAGCGCTTTTGTTTTTATAAAAAATTTATTATTTCTTAGTTATTTAGTTGACCTCATAATGGCTTTGAAATTTCTAACCCGACAGTATTCTACTGAGACTTTACAAATTAAAACATATGACAAATGATGAAACAAACATGATAATATGAAACACTTCAATAACCTGCATTTATTCTGAACCTACCATTGATTCTGTTCTTCTCCTCAGATTAGATCTACTAAGTGTTTGAGCAAGTTCAGAAGCCAATTGACTAGTGATTGGTTGATTCATATGTTTATCGGCGTTGTCGGCACCGTTTTGCAGAAATCCCAACTTTCCAGGTTGCCTTCTAATCGTACCATTACCGTATTCTCCTATTGTGACACTTACGGGCCTCTGCTTTTTCAGAGTAGAAGTGCCAGATGAAATAGAACCATTCGCTGGAGAAGCTGTATTGGAGAAATAAATATCCGGAGGTTTGGGTCTATTCCCGAAAGGACCATACAGTTCGAAAGATTCCAATGATTCCATTTCTACGGTATCTTGGTGGGCAGGTTTGGAGAAACCATTGTGCTTTGGAATTGACATTGAGGACGAAATACTGAGAGTGTCGTAGTCTGGAGTTGGACATGGCGGAGGTTGGGCAAATGAGAGGGTGGAGCGTTTCTCTGGTATAGGAGGTGCCTTCGGTTTCTGTAGCTTATTCGATTTCAGGGTGTTCGATGACTGTCCATTTGTAACTGGAATTTCTGATGATGGTTCTTCTAGTGGTAACTGTAAGAATATTAATGTTAATATGGCTTCGTTGTATCACTATGAATATATGCAAATGTTTGAACACATACATACACACGCGCGCGCGCGCGCACACACACATACACACACACGCCCGCGCGTGGCTGTAGTGATCGTCGCATAGTGTCTAGATAAAATTAATCTCGACTTCGAAATCACCTTCGATGAAACCAACCAGTGGATGAACCTAGAATTAGCACAACACAAGACCGAGGCAGTGCTCATCACTATGAGAAAACAGGTAGAAACCATGACACACAGAGTTGGGGAGCACGATATTACTTTGCAGCCATTCATTCGGTACTTGGGGGTGATGCTGGATGCCCGACTTACTTTTAAAAAGCAGGCAGAGCATGTCAGTACTAAAGCGTCTTTAGTGAGGGTAGGCTTATCGTGACTAAAGCATAATGTTGGAGGCCCAAAACCGAGCAGTAGGACACAGTTATCGTCAGTTGTCACATCGGTGCAGACGTATGGAGTATCCATCTGGGCTGACGCCCTCGGATTTCAAGAATCGCGGGGAAAAATCAAATCAGTATATAGGCTGAGTGCCCCGAGAGTAGCTAGTTCCTTCCGCAAGGTGTCTTATGAAGCGGTTTGCGTTATCGCTGAAATGCTGCACATTACAGTACTATCCAAGGAAAAGCAATCTATTCACCAAGGACGAGAGTCATCTTAACTGAGCTCTGATGAACTCAGAAGAGAATAACGACAGCATAGCATACGCCGATGATAAAAGCAGTGGAATACCGCAACAAAAGAAGGACATACCGTCTTATTTCCCATATAAATACTTGGCTAAGCCGAAAACATGGTGAGGTCAACTACTATTCAATACAGATGCTCTCAGGACATGGCTGTTTCCGAGCATACCTTCATCGCGATGATTCTCTAAAGTTTCCGTCTTGCCCCGGAGTTCTTGAGGACGCGGAGCACGTGTTCTTCATATGTTCCCATTTCAACTCACTGCGCTATGACCTGGAGATTGTTCTTAAACAGACAATTAAACCAGAAACACTAGTAGAAGAAATGCTTTCATCGAAGACGGCATGGAACGAGACCAATACTTTCGTGACAAGGGTACTTCAAGATCTACGTTCCACAGAAAGAAACAGAGTCAAATTAACGTTTAGAAAGAAAGAAGCAGTAACTTCAACTAGCAGAAGAATGAGCAACCGCTAGATACTCTCCCCGTGAAGTAATGCCAATCGGAGGCTTCCGCGGGGAAGCAGAGGCGGGAAAAAGAGTTGGTATTGACATCTAACTCTGACATACTAGGCTATAGTCCTATGATACGTAGAAGTATTTTCTCAAACCCTAGAAAAAACAAAAACAAAAAGAAAAACACACACATATATATATTATATATATATATATATATATATATATATATATATATATATATATATATATATATAATATATATGTGTGTGTTTTTCTTTTTGTTTTTGTTATTATATATATATTGTTTGCGTATGTATATATATATATATATATATATATATATATATATATATATACATATAAGACAATTTAAAGGCATTTCTTGTTTTAACAGCGAACAGGTGAAGTTTATTTTATAAGGGAAAAAAGTTTTCTTATATTTTCGAACCCTTATGCATGGATGATAACCACCCACAAAATCTCAAACGGAATGATGAATCGAAGTGTACCTCAATTGAAATGTTAATGAAGTTAATTTTCGCCGTTGTTCCAGTTTTGGGATTTGTTTGGAGGTTTCGTGCGAAATTGCATTTAAAATTGATAAATAAACTTATATAAGTTGGAATCTTTCTTGATTTCCTTTTTGGTTCGTACATTCTGGATATAAGTTTGGATGGAGGTATTTATCTGGATTTTTTGGAGAATGCCATAACGCCTTTTCAACAATGTGAAGTTTCTCCACTTTAGTCTATACGTGCACGCAGAAGCTTGATGAAATATATACAGGTAGTGGAATTGGAAGGAGAACCCTCCATTGAATGGCCAGCTAAGTTACCCGATGTGTCGCACCTGGATTTTTATGCCAGTAAACCGGAGACAGTAGCAGTATGAAGTCAAATAAGTGTAGAACGGTGTGTACTATGAATTCCTGAAACTTTTGAATGAAAGCAGGCGTTGCCCACTTTCAATATTTATTAAATCACTTGTTCTAAAGATTATTATTGAAAATTCCCAATATGAGACAGTGTTGAAAAGAGAGTTCAATAACCTTGCAAATAAGATACCACTCGATGCCTCATTGTATTTAAGATTTTAAGAGTAGATGTCACTGTTGCAAAGGTATGACCTTGGGTGTACGAAAATATTTGCAAAATATATGCTCGAAAACAAACTTCACGTCTCTGGCCGATTTTTTCTTTTAAAACAGAAAATATTTTCAAATTTCCTGATTTCGTTTTCGCTGGAATATCCTGTATATACGCATTAATCTTTCATTAGTAAAACAGCAGGCTATTGATGTTTGTAAAACGACATTCCGAACATCAATACTCTGTTACTAGTAATGAAAAATAAATAAGCAAAAGTGCAGCGCATTCAAGAATAATTATATATTTATATATTCATATATATATATATATATATATATATATATATATATATATATATATATATATATATATATATATATTTATATATATATATATATATATATATATATATATATATATATATATATATATATATATATATATATATATATATATATATATATACTCCATATAAATACATGATTTCGATTATCTTACCGGTGGTGGAGGTGGTGGTAACACCAAATTTGAGAACTCTTGTCGGCTCTCTGGCGTACATTTTTCTGGAGAACTCTCATGTTGCTGCAAATTTCTGAGCCTTTCTGAGAGTTTCTGAGAAAGTTGCGTACTTGCAATGCGATCCTGAAAAACGAATTAAAATTGATAAAATTATTTATAATAAACACTTTCATCGGGGTTACACATTCATCTTATTGTTATATTTGATGAATTTGTATCACTTCACAGTAATCAAAATAAAATGTGAAAACTAAAAATCGAATATCAACTTGAGTTTTGAATTAAATTTAGGCTTCAAAATAAAGAATGAACTCAAATAGTTTATATATATACATACATTCGTTCAAAATTTGAAAACAGACTATGAGATTAATTTATTTTTTGGTTAAATGCCAAATATATCTTGTTAACTGATACTATAAAAATCTTATGAATTTTCATGACAAATACTCTCATATTAATTATCATTTAAGTGTCAAAGATTAGCGAAATGCTCAACGATAAATAAATTGATTGCACCCATCAGTTTAAATGAATGTTGATTACCATGTATCTATAAATAACAAAAATACTATAGATGATCTTCTGCTCAAGAACATGATCTTAATTATATATCAATGAATTCAATGACATGTACAAGCACGTAGATAAAAACGAAATAATTGAAGATAAAAAATCATAATTGCCCGTAAATGTATGAACCAAGACGTATTGCAAATGCTAGATAAAAAACACGTATTTTCAAGATATACATAAATTTCTAATTGAATTTATTAATCATGAGAAAATCTTCAAAAACTTATTCTAATCAACAAAAGATAACCGGATTCACTTTAAGTATCAGACAAATCAAGTGAAAACAATTTCTATGCGTTTCTACACTTCAATTATTCTAAGCAAAAATATAAATTACTGATTTGAAGAAAAATTAAATCATAAGGTTTAACGATTCTTTATTGATGTGTTTCAATGGATTTTACATTATTCGTGTTCGGGGAACCATAAAAAGATTTATCTTTATCTACAGTAATGAAATTTCATCGACAATAGACTTATAGTAGAAATTACATTAGTTAATTCTCATTGACAAATTCATAGAATATAAAGGTGTGTTTCCACCGGAATTGTTGGAACTTTAGTGTTTTCAACTATTTTTAACTCTCCAGAAAGTCACCAACTTTTGTTTCTATTGTGACCACATCGAGTTGCCAACAATTCGAGAAACATTTCAGTTGTCAACAAGCTGACTCCAACATCGGGAATGTCTTTGAACGACGATGATATGCAAGCAGCCGCAGTTATTATTTTGTATAAAAAAATGCAAGCATGAATATTAGGTACGACTAAGCCTTATAGGAAGGAAAGAACATGGAGGAATTGAACTATTACAAATTTTGAAAAGAGATGACCAGATTCTCTGAAAAACTGTGCAGTCAAGTTTTTTATTTTCCTTTGAATTTCAAGTTCGTTCATTGCATCACTGATAGCTTTTCATGCATCCTTTTTTATATAACATCAGTTGAGTCACATAGTATAGATACTTATTAAGTGATGTAAATATTCCACAGTTTTTCCCTGAATTTATGTGGTGTCATATTCATAATAATAAAGAAAAAAAAATACACGCACATGTAATCACGTCCGTCAAACACCTACTAACTGAAATTTTAACCACTTGCTTCTTATTATTTTAAACTTTTTTTCGATGACAAATTCTAATGAATTCTCATAAATTAAGCTTATACAAAAAAATTCTCAAATTGAGAATATTTTTTGCATTTTATTTTGTATTAAAGCGAGATATTTTCAATCTTAGGACCTTTAAAAGCACTACTGAATCTTTGTCTTGAGACGATTGAAATGTCGAAAATTTTTATATATAATTTATCATATAAATGATTCTGATTTTCAATTAACCTCAAGTGTTGTTAATTCATTTCATTCTGCCTAGCTTTTTAATACATAATAAAAAACAAAAGAAACTCCGTTCCAACTTAGTGTCCTAAGGCACCTCTTGTCTTTTTTATTTTCTTCAACAAATAGTTCTGAATGTAGGTGATGGTTTATTTCAATATTCCTGACTTTTTTAAGTATTATTTTTAATTTTGTTGGACATCAACATCATATATTATTGTAGTTATTTTCGTGTAGTCAACAAGTCAATTATGAAGGCCAACCTAGCAATATTATTAATGGAATTTTTATTATTTTTGTTGGAAGTGTATTTAACTCTAGAATTATTGGAGCGTTACAATTTTTTGTTATCTGGTATTGAAGAAATTGTTTTGAAACAATTCTGAATATTCAATTCTCACTTCCACCGTAATACAAAAAAACTGGATGTAGGTTACCTACCATTCTATAGTAAAAAATTTTATGATCGTCATAATTTTTTTGATTTGAATATTGACTATAACATTTTTCTCAGTAATAATTATTATTAAACTTCATTATTTTATATTTGTGAAAAAATTGAACCCAAAAATATTGTAGTCAAACGTTAACCACTTTTCTATAAAGTCATATATAAAAGAAAATTCAGTACAGATGGAAATATATATATATATATATATATATATATATATATATAGATATATATATTTCGGTAAGTAAAATTATTGAATGTCATCATAAACATCTAAAATTACAATGTTAGCAGAAATTTTTTATTTTCTCATCATTGTTGAGCTAGATATTCCGTTGAGCATCTATTGTTTTATTTACGAAGAGTTTATCGTTAATAGTAATTGTCTCTCGATTTCATCATTATTTCAAGTGACAAAACTGTTTCGTGATTTATTTTACTATTGTTTCATTTATGTTTTTCCTCAGTTACAAATTCCATCATATTGTTATCAATATGATGCGATGCGTATTATCTTTAAATGGATCGATAACAAACCAAGATACTTTTTCCTACATATTGTGTTCACCTATGATTGATGAGATGATTCAAGATCATTATCTATGAGAATTCCCAACGAACGAAATTTTCTAATTGCAATAGCATGTTGAGAGTAAAAGTAATCATCAGGTAGGAGTGTAATGAACTGGATATTTAAAACATTCAATAGATAATAGATACTGAAAAGGACCTAGCTAGTCCGAAACGGGCTGTATATCGTTTGTAGTAACCTCTTTATTTCTAACATTCATCTCTTGAGGATGAATAGGATTTTTATACTTGTCTTAATTGTCATCACGTTCTTCTGTTGCTACAAATATTTCAAACTATATAAATATATATATATATATATATATATATATATATATATATATATATATATATATATATATATATATATATATATATATATATATATACACTGGCCAGCAAAATTAACGCTCCACTAATATTTGGGTCAATTTCAAAGTTAATTTTCTCGCGAACTGCTGAATCGATTTAAATAAAAATTTTTTTCAATGTAGCTTAAATCTTCAGAAATGACGTTATGCAAAGAGAGATAATTTAAATTCTAGTTTTAGGCATATACTGGGTGTTTGAAGAAAAACTAGTAAAATGCTCAACTTTTGTCATATTCTGTGGGAATTCCCATCAACAGTATTAGGTGTCTCTCTAAGGCAAAATATAGCCCCATCTTTTACAAGCATTTTGTTTTTTTATTCACTTTTTTATCTTGCTTATTAAATGAAATACGGAATTTAATGTAAAACGTAACAACTAAAATTTATTTTAAAAAAATTTGAAATAAAATCTTAAACATTAAAATAAAAAGTCAACATCGGGTGTTTTCTCCCCTATTCCTTATAACTGACATCGATGACCCATATTTTGAACCAGACGTCTAATTTTTGCTTGATCTATATTTGTCCATATTTCCCTTATAATGTTTTCTACATCATCCCATAAATGTTCTGTAGCGTTAAGGTCTGGACTACCTGGAGGCCAATCTAGGACCTCAATATTCACCTGATTTAGATAATTTAGTTTTATTTTCGCAGTATGTGGTCTGGACTTATCTTGCATAAGTATAAAATTATCTCCAATATAACCAGCCATAGGGACCACATGCTCTGACAAAATTTCGTCAATGTACTTTTCGCTATTTAAAGGTGGTCCATGCAAGGACATGATGTCTGTACGAGCTGCCAAAGAAATTCCGCCCCAAATTATCACAGAGCCTCCATTAAATAACTCGGTTTAGCGAATATTATTTTGTGAATAACGTTCGTTTGGCTGTCGAATAATTTCTGAGCTTCGATCCTTGCTGTAGAGATAAAACCTCGTCTCATCATTGAACAAAACTCGTTCCCAATCTTCAGCAATCCAGTTCACATGTTCCCTAGCAAATTGAAGTCTTTAAGTCTTTTTTCGACATAAGATTCCGTATTTCATTTAATATGTGAGATAAAAACGTGAATAAAAAAACAAAATGCTTGTAAAAGATGGGGCTATATTTTGACCTAGAGAGACACCAAATACTGTTGATGGGAATTCCCACAGAATATGACAAAAGTTGTGCATTTTAATAATTTTTCTTCAAACACCCAGTATGTGCCTAAAACCCTAATTTAAATTTTCTCTCTTTGCATAACGTCATTTGTGAAGGTTTAAGCTACATTGAAATTTTTTTTATCTAAATCGATTAAGCAGTTCGCGAGAAAATTAACTTTGAAATTGACCCAAATTTTAGTGGTGCGTTAATTTTGCTGGCCAGTGTATATATATATATATATATATATATATAAGTATATATATATATATATATATATATATATATAAGTATATATATATATATATATATATATATATAATATATATATATATATATATATATATATGTATATATATATATATATATATATATATATATTATATATATATATATGTATATATATGTATACCTATAATATTCAAAACATTCAATAAGATAATAGATACTGAAAAGGACCTAGCTAGTCCGAAACGGGCTGTATATCGTTTGTAGTAATCTCTTTATTTCTAAACATTCATGCTCTTGAGGATGAAATGGGATTTTTTATACTTGTCTTAATTGTCATCACGTTCTTCTGTTGCTACAAATATTTTCAAACTATATATATATATATATATATATATATATATATATATATATAATATATATATATATATATATATATATAAGTATATATATATATATATATATATACATATATATATATATATATATAATATATATATATATATAGTATATATATATATATATAAGTATATATATATATATATATATATATATATATATATATATATATATATATATATATTATATATATATAATATTTTTATATATATATATATATATATATATATATATTATATATATATATATATATATATATATATATTGATATATATATATATATATATATATATATATATATATATATATATATATATATATATATATATATATATATATATATATATATATATATACTTATATATATCATTTGGATATATGATCATTATCCTTGCTTTTTCTGTAGGATGGAATTCCTTCTATAGTTTGATAGTTTGAACAAGATTACAGAATGTATTTCAATGGGTGGAAAAAACGTATTGTGTGTTATTTTAACTGTTTTCTATATTATCCCTGAGTCACAAATTATTACAATTCCATCATGTTGTTATCAGTCACGCTTTTTATCATAAAATGAATCAACATCATAACAAGATATTTTTACCTGCATGTTGTTTTTGGATATTATTGATAAGATAATTCGAGATTATTTTACACGAAAATTCCCAACCAAATTTTCTTATTGAAATATCATATTATATAATATATAATGGTACAAAATTCAACACAAGTACATTTTCACTTGAATTATTGTTGAAATAACACAATATAGTGATTGGTCCATTTTTTTTTAACTTAAGGGACCTGCAGTTTTACGCTGGTTTCGAATTGCCAATGGGTTTGAAACTGAGTCATTACCCAACAGTTTAATCATACTTAGAACATCTAAATTTCATTGGACATACACAACACCCAAGAGCAAGGTGGGACTCGAACCCACAATCCTCGGTTTACAAGCGATGCACCCTACCGCTGGGCTACCGGGGCCTCCTTGACTAGACTAAATATATTAAAAAGATTTTCAGTGTTTTTGTTCATGATTTTATAACGAAGTTGACAAAGCAGCTGATAAATTCATCAAAACTGTTTTATCAAAAAAAGTTTACTGCCACACCTGCTGTTCTCGTTATTTGAAAGTGTAAAAGAAATATTTAATTCGTCAAGGCGATGTTAACCCTACCGCTGGGCTACCGGGGCCTCATTGGTCCATTCTAGAAATGAACTCATATTTTTTTTTCTTTACCTGTATCCTTTTATTTGAAAAATTTTTCTCCAACAAATTGTCACTTCGCCATTGCAACTTTTTGTAGGCTATCCAAATATCTGAATAAAAATTATATACAGGGTATCGTATAAATTGGGCCACTCTCAACTTTTAATTTTCAAATACGGACCTGTATTTTTAATGTTTTTTTTTGAATGCCAAGGGTAATGTTTTATATTGTTGTAGTATTTTCAACTGAATTACAGAGTGTTTTGGAAATATTGAACTATTACTAGTAAAATTTCTACATTTCTTTAAAAGTTCAGCTGTAATTTTTAAAAAATATCATAGAATAAGGTATGGAATGCCTAGTCTTAGTTCAATATTTCCAAAACATTTTATGATTTAGATAAAAATAAAACGCCAATGTGAAACGTGACTCTTGGCATCTGAAAAAATGAAATAAAAAATACAGGTCGGTATTTGAAAATTTGAAGTTGAAGGTGGCCCAAAGTGTACGATACCATGTATATACATTTTATTCAGATATTTGGAAAGGCTACACAAAGTTGCTATGGAAAAGTGATAATTTGTTCGAAAAATTTTTTTTTTATTAAAAGATACAGGCACAAGAAGAATTTCGAAATTATCGATTTCTCCTGTATAAGTCCTAAACTATAGAAGCTAGATAAGATTTTTTAAATCCAAATAATTGACCTCTGAAATACACTACTTTGCCCCATTTAACCAATCCCCTCCCTATCTCATCACGTTATCGAAATCCCTATGCATAGACTCGAATATAAATAGCCCTATATATATATATATATATATATATATATATATATATATATATATATATATATATATATATATATATATATATATATATATATATATATATATACAGGGCTACACGTATAAGAGGTTATGGTCTACACTCTGAAAATATTATCATTATTGCAACGTTGCCAGATCTACGAGTAACTTATGCTTACTATGTTATTTGAAATGGCACACCATGTATATTTTAATATTTTTCTATTCTGTGGAACATTTTGAAACTTTTTTATAGACCATATGATATACCTTTCTTGAGCCATTTCCAAAATAAAAATTTTTTGAAAAATTTGGCAAAAAACATCTCCGAATTAAAAATTTATTTTTTCTCAACTATCACAGCTAGAGCTCTGAAATTTTTGTTAGAGAATCAAATAAGGTTTGTTCAACAAAATAAATTATGAGAGTCATGGTATCTCATACAGGGTGTTCACAAAATAATGTTCTTTGGGTACAACATAAAAGTGAAATTTGTACATTCATTTCAAATGGGACAAATTCCTCAATTCAAAGTATTATATAACATAATACCTATCTCTAGCGGTTCAAGACTTATGGGCAAAAAACTAGAAAAACTCAATTAGAACAAACATAACATTTCATTCTAGACCTGAGGGTTATCATGGCAACGCAAATAAATGTCACCGGTTTGCTCACCTTTAACCTCGAACTTAAGCACTTGTCAGGTAGTCAAAAAAAAATACAGACTCTAAACAAAACGTGAAATAATAATAATAACTAGGTATTCAATGCAAACTGCTGTTTGCAAATATTGAGCGAAGCAAGCATTCTTTCAACTGAATTTGAGATTTTCAAAAATGATAGTCATGTCGTCCTTAACTAACATGTATGTAATGATTGCCGTTTTAATTTTAGTGAAACAAAAGGTCGTTCCGAATCTGCGATTAACATGTTCAATACATGTCCGCACATATGTGGGTCTATGCTCCTCTGTTATGACATAAACATAGGTGTTTGTGTCCTAGACATGTCCGCATTCAGGCAGGGAGCAGAATAGGAACATACATGTTAGTTAAGGACGACATGACTTTTATTTTTGAAAATCTCAAATTCAGTTGCTTGCTTGGCTCAATATTTGCAAACCGCAACTTGCATTGCATACCAAGTTATTATTATTATTATTATTATTCACTTTTTGGTTAGAGTGTGTATTTTTTTGAATGTCTGACATGTGCCAAAGTTCTAGGTTAAAGGTGAGTAAACCGGTGATATCTATTTGCGTTGCCATGATAACCCTCAGGCCTAGAATGAAAAGTTATGTTTGTTTTAATTGAGTTTTTCTAGTTTTTTGACCATAACTCTTGAACCGCTAGAGATAGGTATTATATTATATAATACTTTCAGTTGAGGAATTTGTTCTTCCTTTGAATGCTGCTAAAAAATATAGGGTGTTCCATTTGAAATTCATGCATAAATTTCACTTTTATGTTCTACCCAAAGAACATTATTTTGCGAACACTCTGTATGAGATACCTTGACCTTCATAATTTATTGCGTTAACCTGATTTTATATGATTCTCTGTCGAAAACTTCAGGGCTCTAGCTGTGATAGTTGAGAAAAAATTAATTTTTATTTCGGAGATGTTTGTTGCCAAATTTTTCAAAAAATCATTTTTATTTTGGAAATGGCTCAAGATAGGTATATCATATGGTCGATAAAAAAGTTTCAAAATGTTCCACAGAATACAAAAATATTAAAATATATATGGTGTGCTATTTGAAATAACATAGTGAGCATAAGATACTCGTAGATCTGGCAATGTTGCAATGATGATAATATTTTCTAAGTGTAGATCATAACCTCTCATACGTGTAACCTGAATTTCAAGTCCTTTACTTTTTTCGTTCTCTAGATACTTCTAATAGGCCATCGAATTTGGGGAAGCCTGTATGTATATATATATATATATATATATATATATATATATATATATATATATGTATATATATATATATATATATATATATATATATATATATATATATATATATATATATATATATATATATATATATATATATATATATATATATATATATATATATATATATATATAAATATATATATATATATATATATATATATATATATATATATATAAATATATATATATATTTGATATGTTGTCTCATAAATATCTCACAATTCGCCCATCTAGTAAAAATGTGTATATGTAAAAGGTTTCTGAGAGAATTTCAATTTGTTCGAAAAATAAATCAATTTATGGTTTAATTGCTTGCTAAAATTGATAATTATAAAGAATAATAATTGCTTTCAGTGTTTTAGATCCGCACATTTAATCATTGGTATTCATTTTCAATACGAGATACGAAAGATTGTTTAAGGCTATTTCAACCACAACGGAAATTTTATTATTTATCGTTTATTATTATGAATTCTGGTTTCGAACAACAACCGAAAATGAATCAATTATGAGCCACCTTCATGGGAACTTTCAAATTGCCTCTCATGGATTACAATAGCATGTAACTCCGGAAAAAAATAATATAGGTTTAGCGAAACAAACGCAACTTACTTCATAAGTTTGCAGCACAAAGATGGGTTTGTTAGGAGAACACTTATGAACACTCATCTCCACTAAAAACAGAGTATTTCACTAGTTCTGGATTGTGAATCCAAACCGATTAGAATTTTCGAAGCACTTATTACAGCCAATAATTTTGATTAATAGGTTCCAAGTTAGTTCACCGTGATTTACTGTTTGATAGAACTTTGCAGTGAAATCGCTCGGAAATTGTTCAGTTTTTCGTACCACTGTTTCACTTATATCATCGAGCACCGCTGAATAGATGTGCACCGGTTGATTGTGAATGAATCTTTAGTTTTTATCAGATATAACTATCGTCATAGGCAATCATTGTGTATGGATGGATGAACGCAAGTCGAGAATCGAGCGCAGTCCGAAGTTTACTAAGCAATACCAAACAATGTTTTTATTTTATGGTGTAATAGCGTATGTAACGATTCAATTAAATTTCGATCCCACTACTTCCTAATTTTTTTCTACGATAGGAAGAAGATCTGGCTTCTTCAAGGTCGGAACACTGTGTTTTTTATTACTCGAATAGGCGTGTGGAATACTTACGTGATACCTTAATTAGGGTAGTTTAACAAATATAAAAATGCATTTTGGAAATCCTAATTTATCATTTTCATATTCAAACTATTTCTTCCGGTCTAAAGTGTAAACCTTTATAGAACATTTGGGAACTACCTTATAGTATTGGAAAATTTATCTGTTTATCACATTAATAGGCTAGGCATATTAGCAAAAAAATTAGGGCTCAGAAACAAATTTTGCTATAGTTTTGATTTTCTCACCTTCTATGTTTTTTGGGTCGCTGAACACGAATTTGAAGTTTGCTGGCAAAAATTTTGCCCGGAACTTTGATTTTTGGGCACTTTTTGACCAAATCTTGGCACTTTTTTCAGTTTTCGGGCTATATCTCAAAAATGAATCATTTTTATGACAAACTTATTCTATACTAAATTCAGGCAGATAAAATTGCCTACATTTTTAACACTAAAAGTTCTTTTGTAAGGCTAACCGTTTTGCCGCTAGAGCTCGCCCAAAAATCGCCATATTTCCATATCTAGTGTCATTCGCCGTTTACGCGAAAATCGACCTTGCTGTGATACTCAACTGTTGCAATACTTTATTATATTACACAATTCATCTTATATAACAGTAGATTTTTCATAATTGACGTTTTTTTTTTGGAAGACTCGCCCATTGATTCTCAATCACTATGCCCCGGTATTTTTGTGTGCGAAATTCTTAAAGCATGCCGTCAAATTTTGGAAATGTGTATTAAAGAAAAAAAAATAGTTGTGGAGTCCTTTTATTGTTGAGAGTCAGGATCCACTTCCGGAATGCTTGAAAGGTCCCCCCACTGATATTCACTCATCGGGATCTGACATAGAGACTGAGCTTATATGATAACGTCAGAACATGGCTCTTCAAAACCAACTTTGAACACGGGTTATTATGAAAGTTTTGGAGTTTTTCTTAACAATGTTAGTTTCAAGTGAAATTGTGAAGCCATATGAATGTGAAGACTTACTATAAAGAAAATACAGAGAAGGTGATAGATTGGAAAGACATCGTACAATATGGGATAAATTGAGAGGAGTCGAGAACTGGTATAGTTAAATTTAATGCTTTTTGTCTATTCATTTCTCACTTCATAGAAATATCCCATAAAATGAAGAGTTTGCAAAATCAGAGTTTGCAGAACGAGGGAAAATTTTAAGACTTCTATCAAAGTGGACGATAGGTGTCGAAAAATATACACATATGGGCGAGCCATTCTCGCACACATTAAGAGATAAAAGGAATCAGTGGAGACCCATAAACCCAGAGAAACCAGATCAACAGCTCCCGAATGCACGTTCAGAACAAACTGCTTTATATGTGGATTACCAATTACCAAACTATTTTTAGCGGGGAAGCCAAAACAACTACTGATTTGCGAAATGTTATGTACCAGGTAAGTGATTCAGCTGGTGGTTTTAGAGAAAGTGTAATGAAAGACGCACGAGATCGTGATGATGAATTTGGAAGGGCGGTTTTACGACGAATTGAGCTTATACCTGATTTGGTTGCATATGAGGCGCAATATCATAAAAAGTGCCGAATAGAACTTATTGGAAAACTAACACCAAACACAGACGGGCAAGAGAAAAGAGGAGGACCATGTGCATTTGCAGGCAATTGATGTAGTAATGCAGCACATATGGACATACATGGAAAATAGTGATGATGAGTGTCAATTCTCAATGGAAGAACTGATGGCCCAAATGAAAGGACACTACAAACCAGATCAAAGGACAGTGAAAGCTGGACTTCAAGGGATGTATGGCGATGACATACTGTTCACCTTTTCAAAGAATAAGCAGACTGTGGTTTGTTTCAAAAATATAGGAGGGAAAATATTGAATGACGCATTTTAGTAACAGAAGTGTAGATCTGAAGAAGAGAGGCTGCGAATAGTGGAAGCAGCCAAAATAATATGTGATTCCAATTTCAAATGTTAAAAGAGTATTCCGCTCCTGACTGTTTCATGGATGATACAGAATCCATAATTTCCAAAACTTTGAATCAATTTTTCAATTACTTTCCCTATATCCATTATTCATGTAAGGTATACTGGGTCCGTTAATATTTTTTTGGAGCACTCTAGCGACAAAACGGCTGGTCCACTGTTTGTCAACCTTTTTCTGTCGCAGCACATTTCAACGATTTTAAAATTTGGTGGCACTCGAAGAAAAAGGTAAGTTTAAAAGTTGTTTACTTACCTATAATACACTGTGTAAAATAGTTTATAATAGTAATTTTGAATTTAAAATAAAATACTATGTACTACAAAAACAACAGTATGATTATAGGGGATTAATTACAAGTAAATAATAAGAATATTTTTAATAAGGAATTTGAGATAGATTTTTTTTTCTTGAATATGCATTATACGGCACACAAAAATACCGCGGCACTGTGATTGGGAATCACTGGGTGAGTCTTCCAAAAAAAAATCCTATTTATGAGAAATCTACTGTTATATAATATGTTTCCACATTTAAGTATCACAGCAAGGTCGATTTTCGCGTAAACGGCGAATGTCACTAGATATGGAAACATGGTGATTTTTGGGCGCGCTCTAGCGGCAAAACGGTTAGCCTCACAGAAAAACGTGTCGTGTAAGAAATGTAGGCAATTTTGTGTGCCTCAATTTCGTAAAGAATAAGTTTGTCAAACAAATAATTCCTTTCTGAGATATAGGCCGAAAACTGAAGAAAGTGCCAGAATTTGGTCAAAAAGTGCCCAAAAATCAAAGTTCCGGGCAAAATTTTTGCCAGCAATCTTCAAATTCGTGTTCAGCAACCCAAAAAACATAGAGGGTGAGAAAATCAAAACTATAGCAAAACTTGTGTCTGAAAATCCTAATATGCCTAGCCTATAAATGAAATCGACCAAATGCCAGTTGGACTCGCGCACGAAGGGTTCCCTACCATTGACTATGCTCCCCTTAAATATTCATTACCCCGCGGCGAAGCTAAGGGGTTATAGTATCACGACAAAAAGTTAGTAGTTGGTCCGATTTTAAAAAATTCCAAAGGAATTTAAAACACATATGATTTCATAAGAAAAGAAAGAAACATATGATTTCATAAGAAAAGTGTTTTCAAAAATTTTTCCCCACGAAGAATAAAAAAAATTATAGCGTTTTTTAGATTTTTTTTGTCCAAAGACATGTGTGGCTATCTATAAATCTCTAACCTAAACAGATTTTCACAATAATGAAATAAAATGATAACATTTAGTGTGTAGTTTTTTAATTTATATAATACATTCAGAAAATATTGACGACATGCACATGCGCCGAGGGGTTTTATCATTCCTAGTGCTACGCAGTAGGGTGTCCGGATTTTTTCAATTTAATTTCATTATTTATTATTGAAGTAAAAATCCAACTGAGTATTTTGTGAATGTTTCAAGTGCCTACATGTTGCCATTATTGATATCGCGCAAGAGGGGGCAGAAAAATCGCGTTTGTTGTGTGGAAGTCCCCCTTAAATATTTATTTTATTTTGTTGTCAGTATTTGCTGTTATAGCGGCAACAGAAATACATAATTTGTGAAAATTTCAACTATCTAGCTATCGCGGTTCTTCAGATACAGCCTGCTGACAGACAGACGGACGGACAGATATAGTCAGTCCAGAGAGAGTTGGCGTGCACGTCACAGACATGCGCAGATAACGACGCAAGGCTGTCTACACAAATAAATAAAATTCGAAATTGCCAAAATTCATATTTGTCGTAAATAATTTTCTGAAAAAGTAGTTATGTGGTGATAGTGACCGGAACATCCTTTTCGACAAATATTCTATCCATAACATATCAAATCGTATGTATCTCTCAACACATATTAATATTCCGAGTAATGAAAATAAGTTGAATGGTTGTTAAGTTGTCATTCTATTTCAAAGTTTGCAATGTTGTCGGACCCTCTCGACCGACGCGCCGGCAGTTTACGTTTTACAGTCGCCGAGATAACTTAGTTCTTCGGAGATTTCGTGAGTAAAAATGCGATTTGAGATTATTTATTACGTCTGGCAACAGTGTTCACGATCGACGTCATATACAGTTGATGACGTGCACGCCAACTCTCGCTGGATAGACTATAGACAGCAAACTCTTAGTAATAGGGTCCCGTTTTATACCATTTGGGTAAGGAACCCTGAAAACTAGCACTACTTTTCAAGGGAACATCTGAAGAGTTCCGGCTCCTGAGAGAAAGCCCTATATATTTTTATGGTTAGAATTCTAAAATCGATATGTCATATCACCATTACAGAAACATCAATAATTTTTTTTTATTTTAGTCTTATTTACGTTTTTTATTATTAATATCACATAAGTATGAACAATTTTTTTTGTAATGTTTCTGAAATCCTGTAATCATGTAAAGATACTGTTAATGAATTATTTCATTTTTGCCTTAGTAACAAAAGTAATTCCATATTTATTATGGTAAATTTGAGTGAAGCAGTATCTTTGTATCTATAAATATTTTCATATGGCGATAAAGTTTTGAAATAGCACGATTCTTTTGGACAAATCCCGGAAAAACTTTATTTTTATATTTCAACAATGAAAAACAAATATATATATATATATATATATATATATATATATATATATATATATATATATATATATATATATATATATATATATATATATATATATATATAAATATATATATATATATATATATATATATATATATTTATATATAATTATTTATTTGAATTGTTGTTGCCTGTGAACTATTTTTAATTTTTTGATAATTATTAGCAATAACAGGCTTCGTGAAACTAAAAAAAACTCGATTGTATTGAAAAGTTGACGTTTCGCCACGACATTCATGACTTTTTCAGAACTTTTTCAAGAATGTCGTGGCGAAACGTCAACTTTTTAATAAAATCGAGTTTTTTTGAGATTCACCAAACCTGTTATTGATAATAATTATCAAACAGTCATATATATATATATATATATATATATATATATATATATATATATATATTTATATATATATATATATATATATCTATATATATATATATATATATATATATATATATATACTGCGCATGTTTCGAGTTAGTATTCGCTAATGTATGAACTGCTGTATGTACTCATCAATTATTAAAATAAATTGAAAATATAAATACTTACTGATAGAAAGCCTTTCTCAGAGTATTTATATGGTAGGTTCTACTATATTGAGGTAAGTATTATTTCATTGTACGTAACATTTTGTATGTTATATATATATATATATATATATATATATATATATATATATATATATATATATATATATATATATTATTTATTTGAATTGTTGTTGCCTGTGAACTATTTTTAACTTTTTGATAATTATTAGCAATAACAGGCTTGGTGAATCTCAAAAAAACTCGATTTTAATAAAATGTTGACGTTTCGCCACGACATTCGTGGCTTTTTCAAAACTTTTTCAAGAATGTCGTGGCGAAACGTCAACTTTTTAATAAAATCGAGTTTTTTTGAGATTCACCAAACCTGTTATTGATAATAATTATCAAACAGTCATATATATATATATATATATATATATATATATATATATATTTATATATATTATATATATATATATATATATATATATATATATATATATATATATATATAAATATATATATATATATATATATATATATATATATATATATATATATATACTGATATGTTAATGTATATATATCATCAATTATTAAATAAATTGAAAATATAAATACTTATAGAGAGAAAGCCTTTCTCAGAGTATTTATATGGTAGTTCTACTATATTGAGATAAGTATTATTTCCTTGTACGTAAAATTTGTATGTTATATATATATATATATATATATTATTTATTTGAATTGCTTGTTGCCTGTGAACTATTTTAACTTTTGATAATTATTAGCAATAACAGGCTTGGTGAATCTCAAAAAAACTCGATTTTAATAAAATGTTGACGTTTCGCCACGACATTCGTGGCTTTTTCAAAACTTTTAAACGTCAACTTTTTAATAAAATCGAGTTTTTTTGAGATTCAACAAGCCTGTTATTGCTAATAATCATCAAAAAGTTATATATTTATATATATATATATATATATATATATATATATATATATATATATATATATATATATATATATATATATATATATTTCGTATACAAAACATTTGTTATATATTTCAAGTTCATGGATTAATCATTAATTTAAAATAACCTATTTTAAAATATGATGTAATCAATCTGCTGTGTGCTAACGGGGTATGCTAATTTATTTCCAGGAAAAGTTACATTACACCAAGAAACCATGAAGAACCAATATAATATCGCCATATTCAAAACGCACGAATATACGCTTTTGCGGAGAAATCTTCTGAATTGTTATTTACGTATTACGAAGCAAGAATAAAAGAAAGTAATTCACGCATTATTTGCTAACAGGAATGATAACATCGCATAATCGACGTTGTTCAATTGCAATAAACATCCAGTTAGAGGAATTCAATAACCATGACACGAAATATTAATTATCAAATTTAGAAAGTGGGATTGAATAAAATTCGAGGCATCAATGAAGAATGCATTTTCTGTGTTTGATCAATGTTATAATCTATAAGCTGCGAATATAGGAAATAGTAATTAAATAAATGGTCCACTTCGTGTTAAGTACTATGAAATCGAACATTTCTTGATTGTGGGAATAGTTTGGAGACGCTTTGATAAACATTATACTTTTATTAATCATTTCGGAGTAAATGTAGAAATCTAGGTATATTGAATTGCTATCAAGATTACATTATACTGACTAATATTATAGTCAACTTGTTTTAGACAATTTCAGTTATCTTGAGTCGGCGGAAAAAGAAACGAATAGTATTATTAGTCATGGTCATTCACTATTTAAAGATGGAAAGTTGATTATGTAGCTATAATCAAGCCTTTTTCTTCCTGTCTGTAGCATTTGATATATATATATATATATATATATATATATATATATATATATATATATATAATATATATATATATATATATATATATATATATATATATATATATATATATATATATATATATATATATATATATATATATATATATATATATATATATATATATATTTATATATGTATATTTATATATATATATATATATATATATATTATTGAAAAATTGATGTTTACTGAAATCAACTCTCCAACGGAGCTAGACGACATGGAATTCCAATTCGTCCTTTACGGAAGAATATTAGAACATTCGAGAGAAAAACTAGACAGTCTGTTTCACTAATGTTTTCATCATATATACACAGACGTCGGATGTTCTAACATTCTCCCTTGAAGGATGAATGGGAATTCCATGTCGTCAGATCTCATGAAACAAGCTCCGTTGGAGGTTGATTTCATTAATCATCAATTTTTCAAATCAATTATACAAATTATTTGGTAACCATTGCTTGCGATGCTCAGTCAAAATCCATCACAATAATGTTTGAATCACTCATGTGAAGAAGTCACTGTGTTTGGCGAAACAGTTATGTTTAGCAAAATATAGTGAAAAATCAAAAACCGAAGTTTAATTTACTGCTTCTGTTTAGCACAAATAAATTGTCATGTTCACAATATATATATATATATAATATATAATAATATATATATATATATATATATATTATATATATATATATATATATATATATTTATATTCATATATATATATATATATATATATATATATATATATATATATATTATATTATATATATAAATATATTTAAATATATATATATAATTATATATATATATTATATAATTAATATATATATATATATATATATATATTTTAAATATATATATATATATAATATATATATTTTATATATATATATATATATATATATATATATTATATATATATATATATATTATATATATATATATATATATATATATATATATATATATATATATATATATATATATATATAGGTATATATATTCATATATATATATATATATATATATATATATATATATATATATATATATATATATTAGTCACAACTTTTCAATACGAATTGTTCATTTAAGTGAAATATCTATAAAAACTAAACTCAAACGTAAGTTTTCGAAATACTAATGTTTCATTTAGAGTAAACATTGAGATAATTCAACCATTTTCAAGGGGTTTATATAAACAATGAAAAAAAAATGGAAAATTTGTTTTCCTCGTTCATTAATTTCCACAGAAATCATTCGATGAAAAATCTGAAATGATCAACTGAAAATACTTAATATGTAGGATTTTGTATCATATGTTGTAATATATGTTTGTCTATGTATGACCATTTCATTGTCAAAGTGGTGGTACAGTTGCAACGATTTTCATGGGGACGGCTGTTATATTAGTTTTATAATATTTTTACACTACAGATACCTAGGAAACGCATAAGAAATTCTCTTCGAGAGGTGAAAGCGACATATTTTGGTACAATAACGCTGATGAAGTCAAATTAGGGGCTTTTTCGAGCACAGATGCTGATGAATACGGCATTAGCTATGTATCTCTATGAATTTATAGATTGAGTTTGATTATTCTATAAGGGAAAAATTATTTTTGTTGATTCATTTTACTTCAGCTCTAAAAAATATCTGAAGACTGACTAACATGTGCCAGAATGTTATGATATCAGTCAAAGGTACATTTTAGTCTCTTTTTCATCAATAAATCTGATTAAAAAGCTTGAATTGTGTATTATTGTTGTGTGATATAACTACCCACCATCACTGTAACAGCCGCCCTTGTTATAAGGTCAATTGTATGTATAAGTCTCAGACACTCAATATATTGTCTAATCTCTATCAAACTATTTCACCTATGTGTCTGAATTTGTTATAAGTTTGAAGACAAATATCCTGGTACTCATATCAATCGCATTAATCTTCTTTGATGTTCTGTGACATTTGGCAACTACAGAGGCCCCCATCAGACCAAATGGGCTAAAATTTGGCATCTGAGGTTGTTCTAAAGGCAGAGCAAAACATACTATACAAATTTCGATAAATTCATTAAAACTTTAAACATCTTCAAACTCTGGAAAAGGGAAATGAGCGGAAATTTCTCAAACTAGAAGAAACATGTGAAAATTAGTTATGAACAATATGTCCTAAATTGGACATTCTATGCAATTTGGGGTGTATGGGGTTAAGAAAACGATTTTGGCACTCCCAAACCCCCATAATAATTTTTACATCCTCAAGGCATTTTTAGCAGGTTTTCACTTTGAAAACCTGGTTATTAAAATGGGTGCGATTAGCAATGTTGGACCTAGGACCAAGATAGTTTTTCGTTTCATGACTCTTTATGATGCTTGACATCAAAAACTCAATTTCATATATATATATATCTCTCTCTCAGGGGCGGCTAGTCAAAGGAGGCTAAGGAGGCTAAGCCTCCTCAATAATATTCCGTGTATCACTAATATATTATATTGAATAGTCAGCACTATTCAACATATTCATATTAATCGAAATCATATTATTTTATGCACCTACCTTCCTTTCAACCTATATTATATAATATAATTTATTAATTAAGATAGAAGGTATTTACATTTACTGCATTCCATTCATTTCAAGATTTGTGGCAACGCTGCGAAGGCATGGAAAGGTATATTCTCAACGTTCATTATGCCTGCCACAGAAAAGCAAACAACGGTGCAAATACTTCGAATGAATACTTCATTGCAATAGAAAAGCAAAACACATGTAAATGGCAACACGGATAGGAACCCAGTCTCATACAATGTCGACCAATCACAACTATAGAATTTCGCGTGACATCGAGTGAATTCGTTGGAAAGCATTAATTGAATCGTAGTGTGATCGTAGTTACTAATGGCAGCGTGTTTACTTATATTGCTCGCGTATTGTTTTAAAATGAGTTTGGTTACTGAAGTTAATTTCAATGGTGACTTAGTGGAATATTTGTTATCCCATAACTTTAGTGCACTAAGTTATGAGGATAAAGTTTTGATAAAAACATTGCGACCTACCCCTGAATTAAACAATTTGGTGCAGCGTAACAGACAACAAAACCGCGGTTTTAATACAAGGAATTATGAGAGACATCCTTGCCTAACCGGACCACAGGTAAAAAATAAATTATTTTGTTGGCAGTGTTTACTTTTTACTAGTGAAAATGTCTGTGTTTGGGGCCGCTTAGGATTTGAGGATTTAATTCTATACCTAGTTGAAAGTGAGGAATTTTTCACCGATAAAGTAACTTTAAGTACAGCACGCGGATTAATATCTTACTTACAAGATAAGGAATTTATATATTTTTCAAACATCTTTAAATTAATTTTTGAACAAACAGAAATAGTTTTTCAAATCTTACAGCACAAGTTTTCAGATGTAATTTACTCACGAAACCGGCTCAAGTTTCTTTTGGAAAAAATTTCAGAATTTCGTGCAGAAGTTTATTTTAAAAAACTATTTTCTGTATTTCAAACTACTGATGATACGACTCAATTTAGCCTAAAACGAAAAAAATTCAGTTACGCAGATATGGAGCTTCACTATAAGCAAATATTTTATGAAATTTTGGATACTATTAGGGGTCAACTAGAAATAAGGTTCTCTGATTCGAAAGAACTGCATTTCTTCGACTTACTCAATAAAAATTTTTTAACCGGATTTTCGGCTAATTTTCCAGATAACCTTTTGGAAAATTTATGTCAAAAATACACTTTTTTTGATAACGTGGCCATAAAAAGTGAACTGTGTGTTGTTTATAATGACAATGAACTTTTAAGGCAAAATGAAAATCATGTGAGGACTATTAAATACCTTTTCGATAATGATTTGAATCAAGATTTACCCCAAGTTTATGAACTCTTATGTCTAATTGTTTCTATCCCGGTGATATCGGCTTCCGTAGAGCGCTCGTTTTCCACTCTTAAGAGAATTAAAACTTATTTACGAAATTCAATGAGCCAGGATCGTTTGAAAAAGATTAGTTTGTTGTCTATTGTAAAGGAATTGGTAAAACTTTTGGCGAAAGATAAAAAATTTTATGAGGATATTATAGATCATTTTGCTAACGTTAAAGATCGCAGAATGCCGCTAATCTTCAAGAATATATAATAACTTTTTATTTGCTCTCACCAGCTGTTAACAAATTCGTTAAGTAGGTAGGTAGGTACCTATTTTGTGAAAGAAAAAAAAATTTGATGAATAGATGAATTGATTAATTGGCTGAAAAGAGTTTTTGTGAATATTGTGAATAGGAGTTATAAGTATCAAGGTAGACACTCGAAAGTGAAAACAAATTGATAGCGTAGGGTGCTTGTTTTACTTTGATGTTCTTTAAATTATAAGGCGGTTGACCTTGAAATCCTAAAAAAATTTTAACACCTCTTGTAGCCTCCTCAAATTAAAACCTCACGAGCCGCCACTGCTCTCTATATATATATATATATATATATATATATATATATATATATATATATATATATATATATATATATATATATATATAGGTATTATATATATATATATATATATATATATATATATATATATATATATATATATATATATATATATATATATATTAATAGATATATATATATATAAATATATATCTATATATATATATATATATATATATATATATAGAGCAGTGGCGTCTCGTGAGGTTTTAATTTGAGGAAGCTACAAGAGGTGTTAAAATTTTTTTAGGATTTCAAGGTCAACCGCCTTATAATTTAAAGAACATCAAAGTAAAACAAGCACCCTACGCTATCAATTTGTTTTCACTTTCGAGTGTCTACCTTGATACTTATAACTCCTATTCACAATATTCACAAAAACTCTTTTCAGCCAATTAATCAATTCATCTATTCATCAAATTTTTTTTTCTTTCACAAAATAGGTACCTACCTACCTACTTAACGAATTTGTTAACAGCTGGTGAGAGCAAATAAAAAGTTATTATATATTTTTGAAGATTAGCGGGATTCTGCGATCTTTAACGTTAGCAAAATGATCTATAATATCCTCATAAAATTTTTTGTCTTTCGCCAAAAGTTTTACCAATTCCTTTACAATAGACAACAAACTAATCTTTTTCAAACGATCCTGGCTCATTGAATTCCGTAAATAAGTTTTAATTCTCTTAAGAGTGGAAAACGAGCGCTCTACGGAATCCGATATCACCGGGATAGAAACAATTAGACATAAGAGTTCATAAACTTGGGGTAAATCTTGATTCAAATCATTATCGAAAAGGTATTTAATAGTCCTCACATGATTTTCATTTTGCCCCAAAATTTCATTGTCATTATAAACAACACACAGTTCACTTTTTATGGCCACGTTATCAAAAAAAGTGTATTTTTGACATAAATTTTCCAAAAGGTTATCTGGAAAATTAGCCGAAAATCCGGTTAAAAAATTTTTATTGAGTAAGTCGAAGAAATGCAGTTCTTTCGAATCAGAGAACCTTATTTCTAGTTGACCCCTAATAGTATCCAAAATTTCACAAAATATTTGCTTATAGTGAAGCTCCATATCTGCGTAACTGAATTTTTTTCGTTTTAGGCTAAATTGAGTCGTATCATCAGTAGTTTGAAATACAGAAAATAGTTTTTTAAAATAAACTTCTGCACGAAATTCTGAAATTTTTTCCAAAAGAAACTTGAGCCGATTTCGTGAGTAAATTACATCTGAAAACTTGTGCTGTAAGATTTGAAAAACTATTTCTGTTTGTTCAAAAATTAATTTAAAGATGTTTGAAATATATATAAATTCCTTATATTGTAAGTAAGATATTAATCCGCGTGCTGTACTTAAAGTTACTTTATCGGTGAAAAATACCTCACTTTCAACTAGGTATAGAATTAAATCCTCAAATCCTAAGCGGCCCCAAACACAGACATTTTCACTAGTAAAAAGTAAACACTGCCAACAAAATAATTTATTTTTTACCTGTGGTCCGGTTAGGCAAGGATGTCTCTCATAATTCCTTGTATTAAAACCGCGGTTTTGTTGTCTGTTACGCTGCACCAAATTGTTTAATTCAGGGGTAGGTCGCAATGTTTTTATCAAAACTTTATCCTCATAACTTAGTGCACTAAAGTTATGGGATAACAAATATTCCACTAAGTCACCATTGAAATTAACTTCAGTAACCAAACTCATTTTAAAACAATACGCGAGCAATATAAGTAAACACGCTGCCATTAGTAACTACGATCACACTACGATTCAATTAATGCTTTCCAACGAATTCACTCGATGTCACGCGAAATTCTATAGTTGTGATTGGTCGACATTGTATGAGACTGGGTTCCTATCCGTGTTGCCATTTACATGTGTTTTGCTTTTCTATTGCAATGAAGTATTCATTCGGAGTATTTGCACCGTTGTTAGCTTTTCTGTGGCAGGCATAATGAACGTTGAGAATATACCTTTCCATGCCTTCGCAGCGTTGCCACAAATCTTGAAATGAATGAAATGCAGTGAATGTAAATACCTTCTATCTTAATTAATAAATTATATTATATAATGTAGGTTGAAAGGAAGGTAGGTGCATAAAATAATATGATTTCGATTAATATGAATATGCTGAATAATGCTGACTATTCAATATAATATATTAGTGATACACGGAATATTATTGAGGAGGCTTAGCCTCCTTAGCCTCCTTTGACTAGCCGCCCCTGAGAGAGAAATATATATATGAAATTGAGTTTTTGGTGTCAAGCATCATAAAGAGTCATGAAACGAAAAACTATCTTGGTCCTAGGTCCAACATTGCTAATCGCACCCATTTTAATAACCAGGTTTTCAAAGTGAAAACCTGCTAAAAATGCCTTGAGGATGTAAAAATTATTATGGGGGTTTGGGAGTGCCAAAATCGTTTTCTTAACCCCATACACCCCAAATTGCATAGAATGTCCAATTTAGGACATATTGTTCATAACTAATTTTCACATGTTTCTTCTAGTTTGAGAAATTTCCGCTCATTTCCCTTTTCCAGAGTTTGAAGATGTTTAAAGTTTTAATGAATTTATCGAAATTTGTATAGTATGTTTTGCTCTGCCTTTAGAACAACCTCAGATGCCAAATTTTAGCCCATTTGGTCTGATGGGGGCCTCTGTAGTTGCCAAATGTCACAGAACATCAAAGAAGATTAACGCGATTGATATGGATACCAGGATATTTGTCTTCAAACTTATAACAAATTCAGACACATAGGTGAAATAGTTTGATAGAGATTAGACAATATATAGAGTCTGAGACTTATACATACAATTGACCTTATAACAAGGGCGGCTGTTACAGTGATGGTGGGTAGTTATATCACACAACAATAATACACAATTCAAGCTTTTTAATCAGATTTATTGATGAAAAAGAGACTAAAATGTACCTTTGACTGATATCATAACATTCTGGCACATGTTAGTCAGTCTTCGGATATTTTTTAGAGCTGAAGTAAAATGAATCAACAAAAATAATTTTTCCCTTATAGAATAATCAAACTCAATCTATAAATTCATAGAGATATATAGCTAATGCCGTATTCATCAGCATCTGTGCTCGAAAAAGCCCCTAATTTGACTTCATAAGCGTTATTGTACCAAAATATGTCGCTTTCACCTCTCGAAGAGAATTTCTTATGCGTTTCCTAGGTATCTGTAGTGTAAAAATATTATAAAACTAATATAACAGCCGTCCCCATGAAAATCGTTGCAACTGTACCACCACTTTGACAATGAAATGGTCATACATAGACAAACATATGTTACAACATATGATACAAAATCCTACATATTAAGTATTTTCAGTTGATCATTTCAGATTTTTCATCGAATGATTTCTGTGGAAATTAATGAACGAGGAAAACAAATTTTCCATTTTTTTTCATAGTTTATATAAACCCCTTGAAAATGGTTGAATTATCTCAATGTTTACTCTAAATGAAACATTAGTATTTCGAAAACTTACGTTTGAGTTTAGTTTTTATAGATATTTCACTTAAATGTACAATTCGTATTGAAAAGTTGTGACTAATATATATATATATATATATTGTTGGTGCAAGTTTTCGATATTAAAGATAATTCATTTTCGTTATGCATCAGAGTTCTTTGAATAGGCACTGTGCGCATGTGAAGAAGTGCGCTGATTAAGACACATCATTCATTCATTGTTAAAACGTTCGACCGATACAGTTTCCATATTTTCATAAGTGCAATTTTCCAAATTTTTTCCATTTTCGCCGCATCGATCTTAGTGTTACTGGTGGAGAAGGGGATCCCCGTGGAGCGAAGATCGATGAAAAACAAGGTAGGTGTCAAAAATAAGGGTTTTGATGCATATTCAGTTTATGTTAGCGGCAATTTTCATTACAAATACAGTCCACTTATTTTCCTTTACTAGATGCGCTAACATTTTGGTCCATTCGAGCCCGATTGGCTAGTAGTAATTTCATATTTTCATATTTTCTTTCAAATTTCGAGATTTTCAAGTGAGTCACCTTTTAAATAATTAGATTACATTAATTTCAGTGTATAGAAAATCGACTATCACAACACACGTTTATCTCCATCTTCGTCATAAAAAACTCCGGCACCTTATGCTAGAGAAAATTCACTAACTGTTTCGCGGAGATAACATATTTTTATACTTTATAGTTACGAATTTATTTCCAATTATTTCTGATTTCATCGAAAGTGAAAACGAATTTATATTTAGGTATACTGTTTCGAAGTAGAATTTCCTCATTACTTTACATTCAAATAGTTAGATTAATTTGTATTAACTAATAAAATGAGTAACTTAAAAAGATTGGAATATAAAAGAAAAATATATATTAGTCGAATTTCTGAATTTTATGCCGTGGCAGTGCAGAGTTCAACTGATCCCTCCAGAAAAGGACAGTTGGAAACTAGGTTTAAAGATATTTCAGTGAATTTTGATAGGTTTTCGGATTATCATAATGAGATTATCATGTTGGTGGAAAGTGAGGAAGAATTCGAGATTCAAGAAAAAAATAAGAAAGGATACTGAGCATTTTTATTATGAAGGTCTATCTATTTATCACAGTCATAATCAAGTGATAATCCTAGTACGTCTCCTCTCAGTGTAGAGTCTTCTGCAAAACTTCCACCACTTAATATACCTAGTTTCGACGGAGATCCGAAAAGTGGTCAACCTTTCATGATCTTTATGAAAAATTAATTCATGAAAATTCTAAGCTCTCTAACGTAGAGAAATTTAGATATTTACTTTCTTTTTTGAAGGATGAGCCTTGAAATTGTTGAATGGTATACGCTATAAATAGATGATAATTACGACACAGTTTTCAAAAACTTACTTGATAGATATCAAAATAAGAGACTAATAGCTTCAAATGCATTAGATTCAATATTTTCCATTTCTTTGAGAAATAATTCAGCCAAAGATTTTCGCATATTACTGAATACATTTTCTGAATCATTAGCGGTGCTTAATGCTTTGAATTTCAATACAACCCAGTGGGATTTTTTTACTTTTTTATTTTTTTAGGAAAACTAGATATTGAAACCCGTACAAGTTTCGAAATTCAAACAGATTCTAGTAAAATTCCAGGTTACAAAGAACTTTATAATTTTGTTGAAAATAAATGCAATGCTTTAGAATCTGTTCAACATTTGAATACTCCTAAGAATAAAATTGTTTCATCTAGTAACGAAAAATACTCCAACAGAAATATAAGCAAGACTAGTAAAACTTTCTCATTACAAACGAATGTTCAGAATAGCTCCAGGGTTAAGTGCTATCTTTGCCAAGGATCACATGCATTATCCAAATGTTCTGATTTCTTTTCAAAGTCTCCTAAAGATAGAATTTCGTTCGTTAAACTAAATAAACTTTGTTTCAATTGTCTACATCATTCTCATAATTTTCAAAATTGTCCTTCTTCATTTAGATGTCGTACATGTAACAGCCGTCATCATTCATTGATACATATTTCAAAGAATACTGCAGATTTACCGAAATCAAAAGTTGAGAATTCCAATTCGTCAGCTTCAATTACAGAAAATAATTCTATTCCTTCTAACGTTATCAGGTAATACGTTCTCGAACTGTTAGTACGGTATTATTGGCCACAGCAGTGGTAGATATTCGCGATAGCTATGGAACTTTCAACAAGTTCGAATTCTTCTCGACTCAGGAAGCCAATCAAATTTTATAAGCGAGAAATGTTTTCGTAATCTTGGTGTTGAAGAGACAGCAGTATTCAACAACCATTTTCTGGTTTGAATGAAATGACTTCATTCTCATCAAAAGGTATTAAACTTGTGAGATCAAACCTAGAAATTCAGATGGTCCATATATTCTTTGAAGCAATTGTTGTTTCAAATCTTTGTTCGAATATACCTTCTTTCAGACAATTGAAAAGCAGCAGTGGCAAATTTACGAGGATTATCTCTCGCTGATGAGGATTATCATCTTTCCAGATCAATAGATATTTTGATTGGAGCTGAATTGTTTACTCATATTTTACTCAAGGGACATGTAGTAGGTGAATTAGGTCAACCTACTGCGCTTGAAACACTTTTCGGTTGGGTTTTCTTGGAAAAATTAATAACTGCGTTTCAAATATGAAAACGAAGACATTCGTCGTTCAATCTGATATTCCGTAGACATTTGCATTGCTAAATTCTGGGAAATAGAACAAAATACCTGAAAAACAATTTCTTTCGGTTGAAGATGAAAAATGTGAGACCTTTTTCAGAAAAACATTGAATCGAGATTCAACGGGTAGATTCATTGTTTCCCTTCCTTTCAGAAATTCCAAACCAAATTTAGGTGACGACTTACACTCAGGCGCATCGCAGATTTGTATTACTCGAGAAACGACTCTTAAAGAATCCTTCATTATACTCATCTTATTCTGACTTTATGAAAGAATATCTTGAGAACGGACATATGTCTCTAGTGACTTCGAAAGACAAACCTTCAGATTATGTTTGTTACCTGCCACATCACTGTGTTCTAAAGCCAAACAGTGTTTAGCCACTAAACTACGAGTAGTTTTGGGATGGATCGGCAAAGGGCTCAAAGGGTATTAGTTTAAATGATACGTTACTCCCAGGTCGAAATTACAGAAAGATATCGTTTCTTTACTCTTACTTTTTCGTTTAGACTCAGTAGTATTTGTGGCTGACATTAAACAGATGTTCAGGCAAATTTTAAATTCATCCTTCTGATCCCGAAATTTTCTTAGAATTCTGTGGCGTTTTAGTTCTAATGATCCTCTTGCAGAATACAGCTTATAATACAGTTACTTTTATGTCTCAACTGTAGTCCATATTTAGCAATGCGAACACTCTTAGAACTAGCGAAAACTAGAAAAAGAAAACTTTCCAAAGGCAAGTCAGATAATCGAGAACCAAATATATATCGACGATATACTGGCAAGTGCTTCATCTGAGTCTGAGGCTCTTTCACTACAAAAGGATTTGATAGATCTGTTAGGTCGGGGAGGTTTCGAATTGAAGAAATGGGCAAGCAATTCTCCTAAATTACTTTCTTCCATTCCTTCTTCTGATTGTCAGGTGTGTTTTATTTTTTGAAAAGGAACGAACCTCCTCTTCTTAAAGTTACTAGGGCTTCAATGGAATCCCTCTCTTGACAACATTTTTCTTATAACTGTCAGATATCCAATAAAGAAATCACAAAAAGAGGTATTCTTTCTGATATCGGAAGGATTTTCGACCCCCTTAGGATTCTTAATCACCTATTTTATTGAAGGCAAAATACATAATGCAGTGCATTTGGTCTTTGAAGAAGGATTGGGATGAGCTGCTTCCTATGTCCATACAGAATCCATGGAAACAATTAAAATCTGAGCTATCAGAGCTCCCTAAAATTAATTTTACCGAGACGAAGTTCTCTCGTGGATGATTTCGAACGATGTGAAATGCATGGTTTTTGCGATGGCTTCAACACTGGGTTAAATGCAGCTGTTATCTACCTTCAGGGTGAACAAAGGTGATTCTATCTATGTATTTCTTCTTTGTGGCTAAGAGTAGAGTTGCTCCGTTGAAGACACTCACCATTCCTAAAACTGGAGCTTATTGCAGCGAAGCTCTTAGCAGATCTAGTCAAATTCGTTAAAGATACATTTTCAGATCGCATTCTTTTTGATAAAATCACTTGCTGGACCGATTCACAAGTAGTTCTTTCGTGGCTTAATGGTTCACCGAGCCGTTGGAAAACCTTTGTAGCCAATCGTGTACACTCATATACAAGAAATAATTTCTCCAGAATCATGGTCCTACATCCCTTCTTCTTTGAATGCGGCGGATTGTGCATCGAGAGGAATGAATCCTTCTGATTTACTTCTTTTCAATACGTGGTGGAATGGGCCTGAGTTCCTGTCGGTCGAAAGGAGCGAATGGCCGATTTTTTTCATTTCAAGAAAAACCAAAGTTCATGATGATGTAGTTTCTGCTGAAGAGAAGGTGGTATCGTTATATGTGGATGTTCCAACGAATGAATTTAGAAAACGCTCCTGAATAAAATTCTCCATCTATTGAAAAAATTCAAAGAATTTTAGGTTACTGTCTCAGATTCAAGAACTTTTCAAGAACGCTTTACTACAAACGAACAAGTGTAATTTCAGTTCAAAGAAATGAACGAATCTCTAATGTGCTTTGATAAAGTACACTCAAAATTCTGTTTTCTCTGAATTAATAGAAAAACTCAAAAAGGGCTGTTTGTTATCAAAAGACCATTTAGAAGGCTTTCACTTTTTCTAGACTCCCTGGGTTTTCTTAGAGTCGGCGGTCGCCTTAAAAAATCAGACTTTATTCATATTCAGCAAAGCACCCACTTTTACTGCCAAGTTCGCATAGACTTACAACTTTAAATAATAGAATCTCTACATAAAACAATATTTGCATCCTGGGATGAAAACATTACATAATTTACTTCTTCAAAAGATATTGGATATTATCTGCTCGTCGAGCAATTGAAAAGGGCGATTTCCAATTGCTATCAATGTTTTCGAGTTCGTCCAGAGGTATACAAGACTCCCGAAATGTCTGATCTTCCAAATTTTAGGATTTCACAATTGAAACCTTTTTCCCACGTGGCTCTTGAATTTTTATGGACCTTTCTTCGTTACGCCACGCCGCATGAAAGGCGCAAAATATTTCAAAGCTTACATCTGTGTATTTTGTTTGTAACTGCCACCAAGGCAATTCATTTAGAATTAAACAGGAGCTTTCCACAGATTGTTTCAATCGCTGCATTCCGTCGATTCATTTCCCGTCGTCGGTGTGATTAAAAGCATTGCTATTCGGATAACGGTTAGAAATTTCATTGAGGGCTCGAAACGAATTTTTAGACTTGGCACAAAAAACCTCTCAGGCTCTTACATTCGAATTGGCACTTTAGCCCTCCGACGGCGACCTCATTTCAATGGTCTTGCTGAAGCGGGCGTAAAAATGGTAAAGTCTCATTTAATGCGAGTGATAGGTGACCCAACGGTTATCGTATGACGAATTTACTACTTTGAACTGCCAAGTTGAAGCAATTCTTAACTCCAGGGCCATTGTGTGCTCAGAGCTCAGATCCCAAACGATTTAATTCCTCTTACCCCAGGGCATTTCTTAACATTGGAAACCCCTCAATTCTATACTACCGCACGCCGACCTAAACACATTTAAACTTGAACCGGCTTTCTCGATGGCAGCTTATACAAAAAATGCATCGCGGATTTCTGGAAAAGGTATTTTCTAGAGTATTTGAATACTTTACAACAGAGATTTAAATGGGCTGATCCAGCCCAGAAAGATCGAATTAAACGACCTTGTTTTAATGAAGAGTGATGTTGTTTCTCCACTTAAATGGCCACTTGGCCGAGTTGTTGAGTTGTTTCCGGAGAGAAGATGGACATATTCGTGTAGCTGCAGTAAAGACGGCTAATGGAATTTTTCGTAGGCCAGTGGTGAAACTTTGTCCACTGCCAAAAAATTAAGCAATCAATAATTCAATTTCACATTTTATTTTTTTTTGGTTCAATATAGAAATTTGTATTTATTTTCTTTCGATAAAATTGATTAAGTGGTGACTTACATGATCATCTCTGGGATGTTCAATAATTTTTATTTTGTTTTCTTTAGAAAACCCCATTAGGGTTTTGGTGGGCGGCTATGTTGGTGCAAGTTTTCGATATTAAAGATAATTCATTTTCGTTATGCATCAGAGTTCTTTGAATAGGCACTGTGCGCATGTGAAGAAGTGCGCTGATTAAGACACATCATTCATTCATTGTTAAAACGTTCGACCGATACAGTTTCCATATTTTCATAAGTGCAATTTTCCAAATTTTTTCCATTTTCGCCGCATCGATCTTAGTGTTACTGGTGGAGAAGGGGATCCCCGTGGAGCGAAGATCGATGAAAAACAAGGTAGGTGTCAAAAATAAGGGTTTTGATGCATATTCAGTTTATGTTAGCGGCAATTTTCATTACAAATACAGTCCACTTATTTTCCTTTACTAGATGCGCTAACATATATATATATATATATATATATATATATATATATATGAATATATATACCTATATATATATATATATACCTATATATATATATATTAATATATATATATATTTATATATATATATATATATATATATATATATATATATATATATATATATATATATAAATATATATATATATATATATATATATATATATATATATATATATATATATATATATATATATATATATATATATATATTGTGAACATGACAATTTATTTGTGCTAAACAGAAGCAGTAAATTAAACTTCGGTTTTTGATTTTCACTATATTTTGCTAAACATAACTGTTTCGCCAAACACAGTGACTTCTTCACATGAGTGATTCAAACATTATTGTGATGGATTTTGACTGAGTATCGGCCCAAGCAATTGGTTACCCAATAATTTGTAAAATTTATTTGAAAAATTGATGATTAATGAAATCAACCTCCAACGGAGCTTGTTTCATGAGATCTGACGACATGGAATTCCCATTCATCCTTCAAGGGAGAATGTTAGAACATCCGACGTCTGTGTATATATGATGAAAGCATTAGTGAAACAGTCTGTCTAGTTTTTCTCATTGATAGCGTAGGGTGCTTGTTTTACTTTGATTTTCTTTAAATTATAAGGCGGTTGACCTTGAAATCCTAAAAAAAATTTAACACCTCTTGTAGCCTCCTCAAATTAAAACCTCACGAGCCGCCACTGCTCTTTTGAATCTTTTTTACAGGATAAATGGCGCAATTTTGTAGCAATAGGGTTGAGAGTTTGTAGGTAGGTAGTTTCGTATGATATCTTAGATGGGATTGGCTTTGGTTTGAATTGGTTGAGGGGTGACCCCCTGGGGAAAATGAATCTTGTTTAAAGGATAAATGGCGCAATTTTGTAGCAATAGGGTTGCGAGTTTGTAAATAGGTAGTTTCGTATGATATCTTGGATGAGATTATTTTTGGTTCGAACTGGTTGGGGATTGACCCCCTGGGGAAAGAAATAAAACTTGTTTACACGATAAAGGGCGCAATTTTGAAGCATAGGGTTGAAAATTTGTAAATAAGTAGTTTCGTATGATATCTCGGATGGGATTGGTTTTGGTTCGAATTTTTTGGGGGGATGACCCCCTGGGGGAAGAAGTAAATAATGTTTACATGATAAAGGCCGTAATTTTTGAGCAATAGGATTGGAAGTTTGTGAGTAGGTAGTTTCGTGTGGTATATTGGATGGGATTGGTTTTTTTGTAGGAATTGCTTGGGGGGTTGACCCCCCAGAAGAGGAAATAAATCTTGTTCACGCGATAGAAGGCGCAATTTTGGGACCATAGGGTTGAAACTTTGTATGTAGGTAGTTTCGTATGATATATTGGATGGTATTCATTTCGATATAAATTGGTTGGGGGGTTGACCCCCCGGAGGAGGAAATACATATTGTTTACACGATAGAGGGCGCAATTTTTGTTTTTTGGTTTGGAACAAAAATCATAGTTGAATGAATAGATTTTTTAAACTGGATACGTTTTGAAATCCTGCTTTTCTAATGCAGCTCACTGCGATAGAGTTTTTTCTGTATAATCTAGTGGCGTCGAGAAAATTTGAAAAACAAAAGTGCAATTTCGAGTTATAGCCTAAAGATGTAATTTTTTAGGTGGAAATTTTTTTCACCTTTCTAACGATGTATCGTATGTCCGCTTTTGATGTATAAGACTTTAATAGCGAAAATAATATTTTACTGCATTACTTTTTGCGTTTTTTTATAACGTATAATATAAATTAACTGAATTAATCGTTAGAGTCAGGATGTACGAAAATTAAGAGGAACATGACATGTTAGAAAGCTTTATTCAAAGTTATAACAGTTGTGATATTGGATCTGAGATATATTTCAATCGCAATCCATAAAGAAGACAACCTAATAAAGCTATTTTCAAGAGATTAAAAGGAAAACTTATTAGTTGCGGATCATTTGCCTAGCAGAGCAAATTACAACATTGAAGATGTTTGATAATAATGTTTAACCTTTCGAATCCGCAATTAATAGGAGCTTTCCAACTATGACACAGAGCGACACTGTGTGACACGGTATTCATCGCTTCTTGTTCCAACTACGACACAGTGACACACGGCCGAACACAAAAAAAAACTTGAGTTGGAGCGTGTATTGTTTCAGTACTATCAACATTTATAGTCGATTTATTGCGTTAACGTTGGCAATAGTTTTAATTATAAATTTATTAGATGATTATCATTGTTTTATATCATATTAATATTTCACTTACAGTTTACATCATTTAACGTGATACAAAAATGGCTAATTAGGCCAAGCTACAGAGATTTAGAGTGAGCATTTTGTGCAAAAAGTGTTAGAAGAAAACCAGCTCCGCCATTGTTTGTCAAATAGTTCCACATGATACAGTGATATGTTTTTCACTCGACTTTATTATTTATATCTTTGTTATTAACAATTTTATGCAAAAAATCGCTATCAGAGTAATCGTGATGGTGTCAATAGACTTATTGTAGAAAATGAAAAGACGAAAAAAATGAGAGGTCGGACGACTCAATCAGACCCTCAGTCTAAGGGAAAATTGGAAAAAACCGGCCAAAATGCAGTTTTTTCAAAAGTTCATAACTTGGTTATTTTTTTAGTTGTAGCGTAGATTCTCCAGCCAGTATTAGCTATTGATATGAACTTCATTTGTGCGAAGATCAGGAACTGTCCGATGCATAGTTTTTGATCTGTGGCCATTTGATTATGTTTCTATGCAATTTTCCAGCAGACCTGAATGCTACAGGTATGGTCCGATTTCAATTTACTAAAAAGATTTTGAAAGTAGAATTCCCATAGTTCAAAACGTTCATCTTGGTTTTTCATAAAAACGCTGAGAAATATGTTAAAAATAAAGCTGACAAAAAACGGCCGAGCGCGTGAGAGTAGTTGAAGAGTGGGGGTTTACAATTATTATCTGACAACGTTTAGAAATTACTGTCACGTTCAAAATGCCGACGCTTTCGAATTTCATGCTTATCCTTGCCTGCTGCTCTACCCCCACTCTTCAACTACTCTTACGCGCTCGGCCGTTTTTCGTCATGTTCAGCTTTATTTTTAACATATTTCTCAGCGTTTTTATGGAAAACCAAGATGAACGTTTTGAACTATGAGAATTCTACTTTCAAAATCTTTTTAGTAAATAGAAATCAGACCATATCTGTCGCATTCAGGTCTGCTGGAAAATTGCATAGTAACATAATCAAATGGCCACAGATCAAAAACTATGCATCGGACAGTTCCTGCTCTTCGCACAAATAAATTTTATATTGATAAATAATATTAGCCGGAGGATCTACGTTACAACTCAAAAAATAACCGAGTTATGAACTTTTGAAAAAACTGCGTTTTGGACGGTTTTTTCCAATTTTCCCTTAGACTAAGGGTCTGATCGAGTCGTCCGACCTCTCATTTTTTTTGTCTTTTCATTTTCTACAATAAGTCTATTGACATCATCACGATTTCTCTGATAGTTTTTTGCATGAAATTGTTAATAACAAAGACATAAATAATAAAGTCGAGTGAAAAACATATCACTATATCATGTAGAACTATTTTACAAACAATGGCGCAGCTGGTTTTCTTCTAACACTTTTTACATGAAAAAATCTCTGTAGCTTGGCCTAAATGACAGTGTAGCTAATTCGTAATAAACCGAAACAGAAATCACTTGTCCCTTGCCTTTTGAAATAACGATGGCTGCGCTCTCTGGCGTCTTACATAAAAATCAAAAAGGCTTTCCAACAAGCACCCGTACACTGTGTTCTGTAGTGTGACACAGACTGGCACGGTGCTGCCTTGTTGGAAAGCTCCCTTTAAGACTCAGAAAATGAAGTTTTGAGCATAGAAAACTTGCTCGAAAAGTGGTATCTTGCACACTCCGTGTGCAAAACACGCACGGATATGTCATCTTTGCGCAAGTATCTCTTGTTCACTATTATTTTTTCATGATACTCTCCTAAAAATGTCAAAATTCTGCAATGTTTCAAGCGGGCTGATTTCCATATCAACCGTCACAGCTAAAAACAAGTTTAATGAAAAAATAAGATGTATGTTGTTTCTATTTGCAGTCGTATAAAGAACTCGTTTGAAAACCTCTTTACACACTGGTTCGACTTGTGGACCTCGTTTTCGTATCAGTCCATCAATTTGTTTCACCCGTGTGCAAAGAATCGTATTAAAACGTTATATTGTTTAATATACTATTACGGTTCGGATTAAAATACAATGAATATATATTTATTATATAATTAACAATCAAACACTGGCATTAAACATGTATAACTTGAGTTTCAAACGTTTGATAGTATAGTACTAATGATCATATTTTATGGATATTCAATTGGTAATATTAAATGTTCTGAATAATTTACACCCTGTATTAATCAATCAAAGCTATCAGCTATCAGATAATAATGGGTTAATCCGATTTCCTGCATCAGTCATTCCTTTGGATTCGTATGATGAGCTCATTGCTCAATTTGGATATTTTATTGACATTCCTCAACGAAATATTTTCATTTCGCTTTTGTATAGTTCGGAAAATAAATATTCCTTAAAGATTAATTGTTTGCATGCAGTCATATAAGTGAGAGATGCAAGAAACATATAATTTAATGAATAGGCAGTTAACTTTTCCGCTGTTGATTAGACCAATTACGACAATGCATATTGCATTGATAAGGAAAATATCTTCATACTACCTACATACAAAATATAAGTTGATTATCGCTTTCTCATAAAATGATTGACGAATATGGCAAACCGTTTGCCATTAGCATCTAAAGTCTGAAGAAGGTGAAATTCCACCGAAACGTGCGTCATGCGTTATTTCTTTTAATGAATGTGTAAATTGTTATTGTTAACCATTATTTTAATACACAATTAAATCGATCAATTTTTCTTACTAATAATATTTTTCAGGACTTTTCAGAAGTGATTGCTTCATGTTCAACAGAATAGCTAAAAAAAATTCTCAGCCATAGTAGCTACAGTTCGAAAATTATTGCAGAAGGTACTTATTGAAATGTCAACTTAATTAATATATCTATAGATGAACTAAACAAATTCAACTTAAGCTAGTAGCCATCGCCCCACAAAACTTTGTATATTTGACATAAATATTTCATGCTTATCAACATACATTCCTTTAGAATGGAATCTTACTAAAAGGAACTAAAAATTGATGGATATATGGTTTGATTTCTCTACATAAAAACTATTTTCAGCAATAGCAATAACATGTCAAAAGATATCAATGACAAAATATCATTTGTTTTTGATCTAGGAAACTTATATTCAATATAGATACTACAGTTTCAGGGATACTTTAAGTTAATAAATATATCAAAAAAAAATGTTAACATACCATAACACATTCTTCGTATTGTCCGTTATTGCATTCATCTACTGATTTGAACATTTTCTTATGAGCTTTCTTAAATTCATCCATTAATTTGCTATGTTGACTCTGCTGATCCGAACTGACACCCTGCACTATTTTCTTCATCTGCAGCTGTTCTTCAATAGAAGGTTTTGTTTCTAGTTGCTTTTTCTGAAAATAAAATATGTTAGTGATACTTTTGTATGTATTAGGAATTGTCTTGTAAACTTGAATGTCAGGTTATAATTTACTAGACATGGAAAGCTATTATATATTGGCTTCTTTATTGAATTTATTGCATAAAATAAATAAATACTTTGAACAAAAATGAAATCATATTTTTGAAAAAAGATAGTGAAATATAACTACTGAAGCAGTCAAAGAAATTAGATTGAGTAGTAAGAAAATAGTTATAAATAATAATAAATAGATATAACTAAATGA